>JABXWE010025815.1:0-20592 GCA_014611495.1 Limonius californicus
AATGCTTTGTATGCTTTCATATAAAGATCTTTCGATTTTTCAGGCAGTAGCTTATCTGTTACCTGATCTGCAATTTCCCGCATTTCGGGCGGTGTACAGTTTATAGCTTCGCTCGTCATTTTAACAAAGCAGCCACAAAAAAACTTACTAAAAGACTCAAAAAAAGTATAATAAACTTTAATGTCAAACTTTATTAACCATTTTCAAACAACTGTCATACAAACAAAACAAAAAACTGCCATTTGTTTTATAATTTGAAATAAATACAGGTTTAAGTTAAAATAGTCATTAAATTGACAATTATAAGAGTTTATGTTACTAGTAGTGAAAAAAAAAGTATATACACCTCGGTAGAAAAGTCTTATAGCCCTCGGGCCTTACATCCCTCGGCGCTACGCGCCTCGCGATCTAAACTTAGCCCTCGGGCTATAATAGTAGACTTTTCTACCTTGGTGTATAATATACTATTTATTATATTCTCATTTAATATCAACAATAGCATTTGAAGAAATCCACAGTTAATTTGTGTTATATATTGTTACTACAGTTAGTTATTGTAATAACAGTAGATATCACCTCCAGTTCTCTGGTTTCAAATTTTCTAGTTCTAATTAGTAAAAAAACAATCGAAATATTCATATCATAACTGATTTTTGATTATACTTCCTATAAATTAGATTAAAACAAACGAAAGAGGAACGAAAAAATTTTATAGGTGCTTACCAGTTTACTAGAAAGTAATATAACAGCAGCTGTATTTTCTATTTTGAATATAGTTCGGATCTGCAAGGATATTCAGAGTTTTCAAATACAACTTTAGTACTAATGCAAAATGGCAATATTAATATTGTCCTTGATGAGGTTTTCTCAAATAATCACTAATTTTAAAACCAATGTTTAGTTACTCATATTTAAAAATTTATTTTTGGTTATCTATAACTCAAAATAACTGAGGATTTGAAGCGAGTTTATTTGGATATTTAAAGAAATGTTCTGTAACGATCCTACAGAATAATACTTTGACCCTCAAAGCTGAAATTGGCAACCCTGTTTTGAATCAAAGGATAGAAACGCTAGTCTTGCTCGGTGTTGCCAGGCGACAGAACATTTCCCTGAAACCGAGATAATTTTATTCAGCTACAGAAATTTGAAAATTAAAGGAAGTACTAGTATTCAATTTATCGATTAAAAGAGGTCGATATAAAAGAAATTTCTCGTATTTATCGTTGTGGCACTCTATTACCACAAAAAAAAAAACAAATGATTACAAAAATACTGTACGTACTACGGCGAGTAAAAATAGCAATCTTACAAGAACGTAAATTTATTATTTATCATGTATTCTGTGTAATGCAAACAATTTGAACTACACCTACTTAGTGGGGTAAACTAAATAGAATTTATTTTTACTAGTTTTCCAACAACGCGATAAATAAAAAACACGATATTTTTCGCATAGGTAAGTTCTATCGCAAAAAGATTTAGTGATGTGGTATTAAACTTAAAAACACTTAGGATTTGGGGAATGTTTACTTAAAAGGAGAAATGTTAACTTCTTCGGGCAATTCAAAATTTAATATCTGGCAACACTGGTTTATTTCTATAAAGTTTGAGACCTACCTAACATAATATGAATATCCTTAGTTGTTATTTGTAAATGTCGGTAATCTTCAATTTTATATACTTGAATTATTTCTTCTTGCTTTGAATTGGTTGTAAATAGTAATTATTAGAATATTATAAATTTAACTAGAAAAAAATCAAAAACTAGTAACCATTTCGTTTTTTATGTTGGCAGTATCTTGGTAGCCACGCTTCAACTTCTTACCAACTTCATTGCTGATTTGCGTTTTTCGTTTTGACATATCGTTGTGCGGAGTTCTGTTTGGTTCACTTACATGTAAGCACTCTTAAAATTCAGGAATTATTACAATATTGTTGTATTATATATTAAAAACTGTTTGTTAATTAATATAATTGATTTTAGATATATAATGGATCGACTTTTGCGTTTGGGTGGCGGAATGCCGGGACTTACACAAGCACCACCTCCACAGGATGCCCCCGTAGTTGATACAGCAGAACAAGTATATATCTCTTCTTTAGCACTACTGAAAATGTTAAAACATGGGCGAGCTGGAGTTCCAATGGAAGTTATGGGTCTTATGTTGGGTAAGTAAGGTTATGTTTCTGTTTTTAATGACTGTGCAAATTAGGACAAAGCTTAACCCCTTAAAATATAACTGTTTTGTATTTACAGTATATACAGTTGTACCTTCTAGTCTTTTGTATTTAGATGGAAATTTAATAATATTTATCATTTTTACATTGTTATTATTTTACAGGTGAATTTGTGGATGACTACACAGTTCGAGTAATAGATGTATTTGCAATGCCACAGACGGGAACTGGTGTGAGTGTAGAAGCTGTTGATCCAGTATTTCAAGCAAAAATGTTGGATATGTTGCGACAAACAGGCAGACCAGAAATGGTGGTTGGATGGTACCACTCACATCCAGGGTTTGGTTGCTGGTTATCTGGTGTAGATATTAATACCCAGCAATCATTTGAAGCACTATCTGAAAGAGCTGTGGCAGTTGTGGTGGATCCTATTCAGTCTGTTAAGGGAAAAGTCGTTATAGATGCTTTCCGGTAATAACAACGGAATTAAATTTGCTTGCAGTATAATATTAATGTGTTTATGTTACTAAAGGTTAATAAACCCTAATATGATGGTATTGGGACAAGAACCAAGACAGACAACATCAAATTTGGGGCACTTGCAGAAACCATCAGTACAAGCACTGATTCATGGCCTCAATAGGCATTACTATTCAATCAGCATTAATTACCGTAAAAACGAATTGGAGCAGAAAATGCTGTTGAATTTGCACAAGAAATCTTGGATGGATGGTCTTACATTGGCTGACTATTCAGAAAATGGTGGCATCAACGAAAAAACCGTTGCTGATATGTTAGAACTTGCGAAAAATTATAATAAGGCTTTAGAAGAAGAAGAGAAGATGACCCCAGAACAGCTGGCTATAAAAAATGTTGGCAAGCAAGATCCTAAGAGACATTTAGAAGAAAAAGTTGATGTACTAATGACTAATAATATCGTACAGTGTTTAGGAGCCATGCTTGATACTGTGGTGTTCAAATAACTTTCCCCTACATGTAACTAGGTTAATATACTTTAAGAACATTTTGTATTTATTTTGGCAAGTGAAACTAGCATAAAGCTCACTTAATCTCATTATATTTTTTTAAGGAGTGCATGTTAGTTTAAATTTACTGGCTTTTAAATTGTTTTTCTGCCTTAAACTTGATATGCAAAAATATTAAAGATACTTATCTTCATAACATTAAAGCTTTTTGAACATAAAAATATCACGATTGGTTATTGTGACCCGATATCAGATACAAGAAATATACAGTTCTTTTTAAAAACAATTATGCAATGTAACAGTTTTATACCGGTTTGTAATAAATTCTGTTTAAATTTATGTATTTTCTTAAATTAGTTTGCTTGACAATTGAGTAGAAAAAGTGGTAACAGAATATTGCAAAACAAATAGGCACCTCCAATGTCTTAAAATTAGTATCTATTATATTTGGTGATTTATTAAAGCAGAGAAATGGTAATGTAAATGTTTGAATGTAATTTGGCTCCCTACATGGAATATTTAGAAATACGCAAGTAATTTGTTTTTGATGCTCTGTTTCGTTATATTAATCAATATTTATTCACTTAGATATGTTCAAAATAAACTTTCCTTTCAAACGTTAAACAAGAAAAACTTAAGCAGTGCCTCATACACCTGAATGGAAAGTAATGAACCCATATTGAATTTTATTGTTTACATACAGGATGTTTCTACTAATATGGGGTAGCTAGTTATTCTGAAAGTATTGTAAATGTTTGCATGAAAATTATACTATCGGCATAAAAACCATGGGGGACAATTTTTAAACAATTGCATAAAAATAATAGTAGCCTTCTCTTCGGTCATGCTCATATAATAAACCTGAGCAACCTGCAACTGGATGACCGGACCACATTCTTGCTAAAGAAGGATTTCAATTTTGCGATAACCTCTAACCAGTAGAAGATATAGTAGCTGGCGTAGAAGCATCCATTTTCAAGTTACCATCAGACAGGGTGTCTTGGGCACAATATTATTATTATATATGCTTACAACTTAGGCCTTTAGGCCCTTAGCGTTTATGTAGGATCTTCTCCCATTCCTTTCGGTTCATAACTTTCTGTTTCCAATCTTTTATTTCCTTTTCCCTTAGATCTTCCATTATTGCCTCTTCCCATGTCTTCCTCGGTCTACCTTGTTTCTTCACTCCCTCAGCCTTCTTCCATGCGATGCTTTTTACCACCCTCGTATTTCTCATCCTTTTTAAATGTCCCAACCATTGTAATCTGCGTATTTTTCCGTTTTCTGTAATTGGTGTTTCTTTAAATATTTCGTATAGTTCAGCATTTGTTCTTCTTTCCCATCCCTCTTCCGTCTTTTTACCACCTAGTATTCGCCTTAGTATTCGTCTCTCCCACACTTCTATTTTATATTGGTGACTTTTCTTTAGAACCCATGTTTCGCACCCATAAAGCATAGAGGGTTTTTATTACCTACTGTGTTATATATCCGCACTTTACATTTTAGAGAGATGTTTTTTGATTTTAATAAATTAGTCAAGGCACCTGCACATTTGTTGCTCCTCGCCATTCTTCATTCTATCTCTGTGGATTCTTGACACGTATCATTTAATAAAACACCTAAGTATACAAATTCTTTCACACTATTAAATTTTAGCTCTTCTCCCTGGTTTGTTAGGATTCTTAGGTCTGACTGTTTTTGATCTTCTTGTGTTACGTCTATTTTGATAATTTTTGTTTTCCCTCGATTTATCACGAGGCCGTATTCTTTTGCTGCTTGTATTAGTCTTATAGTAATTTGTTTTACATGTTTTTCGCTTCTTGTTAGGAGGGCTACGTCATCGGCATACCATTGGTGCGAATTTGTGTATATGGTACCTTCTGGTTTTATTTTTGCTTCTCGAATGATTTTCTCTAGGGCTAAATTGAATAGCAGTGACGAGAGTGGGTCGCCCTGTCTTAATCCCGATTTTACGTCGAACTCTTCCGATAGGCTATTCCTCGCTTTTACTCGGTTGTTAGTCGCTTTCATAGTCATCTTGACTAGATTTGTTAATTTCTTTGGTATTTCCAAGTCTGCCATTGCTATATATAGTTTGTTTCTATTTATGCTGTCATACGCCGTCTTGAAATCTATGAATAGGATGAGTAGTGGAATTTTGTGTTTGTAGCATCTTTGTGTTATTTGCTTTAATAGGAATATTTGGTCCGTGGTACTTCTACCTTTCCTAAAGCCTCCCTGATATTCTCCCAGCTCCTTTTCTACGTACGGTTCGAGTCTTCGTTTTATAAGTGTCGATATTACTTAATATACCGTATCTAGCAGAGCGATGCCCCTGTAGTTCCTGCATATCGACCTATCTCCTTTCTTGAAGATTGGGAGAATTAGGGCTTTATTCCACTCCGACGGCATTTGTTCCTCTTGCGATACTTCCGTGATTATACTGTGTATCTTTTGTGTTAGCTCTCTTCCTCCTTTTTTTATATTTTCTGCTGTTATGCCATTGTGCCCAGGGCTCTTGCCATTTCTCATAGCTTGGATTACTTCTTCTACTTCTTTTATTGATGGTGGAGTACTCTCTTCGGATTCTTCCGTACTTCTGCTTGTTATTTCCTCTTCTACTCCATTATCTCTTTCTTCCTGCGTTTGGTTTAGCATTTCGGAAAAGTGCTGGCTCCATAATTTTAGTTGTTCTTCTTCCTCTCCTATGAGGTTTCCTTCTTTGTTTTTATAAAATACCGGGCTGGTTTTAAGTTCTCCTTTTTCTTCTCTTATGTTCTTGTATGCCTTCCTAATTTCGTTGTTTTTAAAGTTGTCTTCTATTATTTTTAGCTGATTCTCCTTATCCGCCCCTTTCGCGTTTCTACATGTTCGTTTTGCTTTCCTTCTCTGTTCTTGGTATGCTCGGTGGCACGTCAATTTGTATTCTTCCGTTTGGGCTGGTAGCATTTTTAATCTCAGCTCTTTTCTTTTGTTTATTTCTTCTTTACATTCCTCATTTAACCACGCCTTCCTTGTTTCTTTCTTCGTCTTGGGGATGCTCTCTGTTGTCGCTGCTTTTATTATCTCTTCTATCTGTTTCCATTTCTGTTCTATTGTATGTGGTTGTGTTTCGCTTGGCTCCTCGCATTTTTCTTTTATCGCATTTTTGTATTTTTCCACTATTTCTTCATTTTGTAATTTTTGTATGTCGTATTTTTTGTTTATTCCTTTTTTCACTTTTGCTCTATGTTTTACTTCTTTTTCATGCTTACTCCGACTAGGAAGTGGTCAGAGTTGATGTCCGTCCCTCTGTACGTTCTTACTTTTGTTATCAGGTGTGAGTATTAGTCCTATATTAGGACGTGATCTATTGGTTCGTGTATGTGTTTCCGGGGCCCATCCACGTTGTTTTGTATATTTCTTTCCTTCTAAAGGCTGTGCTTATGCTATTTTCTATGGCAAGCGTAATTAGTCTGATTCCGTTATCGTTTGACTCCTTATATTTACTTTCTCTTCCTGTAATTTTTTTGTATATTGCTTCCCTTTCCAGCTTGGCGTTCCGCGTTCATATCTCCCATTATCATTTTTATTTCCCTTCTTGGTAGCTTGTGATACGTCTCCTCTAGCTTTTCATAAAACTCTTCCTTTTCTTCGTGTGTTCTTACTTCGGTTGGGGCATGCGCGTTTATGATTGTTACGTCTTTGTTTATTCCTTTTATTTTAATGTAACACATTCTGTCTGAAATCGGTGTAAAGTCCTTAATTAGAAATTTTAGGATTTTGTTTATTAAAAAACCAACACCGTATGTTCTCTTGTTGCTTCCGCTGGTGAGCAAGATGTGGTTTTCGAGTTCCACTATATCATTATGCCTTAGATGTGTCTCCTGTATTGCCAAAATATCTACTTTGTATTTATTCGCTTCCTTCGCCAGCATCTTGATTACTCCTTCTTCGTACACCCCCTGAAGGTTCCATGTTCCTAGTCGTAGCTTTTCTTTCTTATGTGTACGACTCCGTTTTTTTTTTTGGATTAGCTTTTATATTTAATTTGATTAACTTTTTTTCAATATTCTCACTTATGTTCTCTATCTTTGATTTCCGTAGCAGCTGTTTTAATGCATTTACTGTGTATTTTGTTGTTCTAGTTCTACCGAAATTCCTTTCAGCTCTTTCGATAAGGTTTCGGAGCCTGTTTGTTAATCGGGCATAATAAGAAGAGCGAAACCACCACGTTCCAATATCGGTAAAGATAAGAGAGAGGCAGCGAAGTTACTTAGAGAAAACAAAGATGTCCTCATATTAAGAGCAGACAAAGGTAACGGTACTGTTGTGATGAACATTTCAGATTACAATGTCAAACTGGAAGCCTTATTATCCAACACCACTTATAAAAAGACAAAACGCAATCTGCTTAACCCTCTCGTCTCGAAAGTTGCAGCTGCAATCAAAAGCTTTGACACAACTGAGAAAAATCAATTAGTACCCAGAAACTCAACAACTCCCCAGATCTACGGTTTGCTCAAAATACATAATGATGGAGTACCTCTCAGACCTATTGTCAATGCGATACATTCTCCCACACAGGCATTAGCAATGTACTTAGCTACCAAGCTCCGCCCACTTAATGGCAATACAGAATCCCACATAAGAGATTCGTAGGATTTTGTCAAGAAAATCAACTGTTTAAGTGTGTACGAAAGTGACATTCTAGTGAGTTTTGACATTATTTCTTTGTTCACCAAACTCCCCATAAACGATGTGCTAGTGATACTAAAAGATAAACTATCGAAAGATACAGTTCTGTTAGTAGAAATTTGTTAGAAGAACACCTTTTTCAGTTGGAATGGCAACTTATATGAACAGGTCGAAGGAGCGGTCATGGGTTCACCTCTATCTCCGGTAATCCCCAATATATTAATGGAGGACTTCAAAACCAAAGCTTTGGCATCAACGGACCCGAAACCCAAATCCTGGTTCAGATATGTGTATGATACCTACCTTTGTGGTTTAGTCTCACAGGCGCCAAACTCTAAATCAGTTTCTAGAACACCTCAACTCAATTCACAATAACATCCAATTCACTGTGGAAGTTGAGCAAAATGGCGGTATTCCGTTCCTAGATGTTCATGTCACTAGAAAACCCAATGGCAGCTTGGGCACGCTGTGTACAGGAAGAAGATGCACACAGATAGGTTCCTAAATGCAAAATCACATTACCACTCTATGCCGAAGAACACCGTGCTCAAGACTCTGACTACCAGAGCTATCCATATATAAGATAGTGAACATATACATGAAGAGAAGACACACCTGCTCTCATATACAGCTGCAGAAATTCGGAAAGCTATTCTCAGAACTGAAAATCCCACTTTTCCTTTTACACTCATTGGTAACTCTCTTTTAAATATAAGTACGTTTTAGTTCCCAAAACTTCTTCCCATCCTTAACTGATTTTTCTATGTATGTCCTTTTGTTTGTTTCCAAAGGCTGTCTGACCCAAATGTAGTAACTTCTGTCTTCTGTAGTTATTTCCATTTTCCAGTGCTCAATTATTCATCTTTATAGTTTTCTCCCTGATGTGTGTGAGGATGAGTGTTTTTGAAAAATTTATATAATTCAACTTTGTTGATTTTCTCATTCAGCTTATTTTTCACCAGTTTCTTTGGTAAACGCTACAGCACCGCAACATCTGCAAACCTGATGTTTGATAGCTATTCGCGACATGTTAACCTATTCCTTAATTTATCCAAACTAGGCTTATAGAAATTTTCTGTGGTGGAGCATTCAATAACGCCAGCGATAGTGGGGCTCTTGTCTTAGACAATTATTTTAAAAGTAGAATCTCGTATTTTCAGCTGTATGTGAGCCTCAGTGTTTTTTAAAATATATATTGAGTGTTCAGTTGCTTTTTCAGTGTCTGCCAGATACAGAAGTGTCCTACAGCAATGATCTCCAAAATGGGATACGTGAGTCAGAACTTGGGGGTACGCCAAGTGACAAAAAGAAATAAAATTAATTAAAAACTAACTTGTATTTTTAAATTACACGATCATGAAAATCAAATAGACGAGGAATTGAGAGCAGCGACATTAGCGCGTGCTGGATCTTCAGCACATCAGTCCATTCGACTCTTTGTGGTGGAATGTCATTAGTAAATATAATAGTGATACACAGCGAATTGGGTTCGTTATTTATTTAAAAATTGATTTAAATTAAACACATTAACGCCCTAATGACTTCAATCGATAACAGTTGACAAACTAAATTTGTAAATGCAAAATGTTGCGTTTGAAACAATCTGGGACGACAGTATTGGAGCAATTATATTTTGCTGGTGTGTGATGTCAGCTAGATGTTTCATTGTTTTACTTTCGATTTTGCGTTAATACTGCACTAATTTGAAAATTATTTTGCGATGCTTCGTGTACGCAGACGCGATAATTTTCGTCAAGTAAGAGCTTTTAAACAGGGGCAAATAATTGGTATACGAGAAACTGGAATTTCTCTTCGGGAAATTGTTACTGGGTTGTCAGAAACGCATCCACCATAATGCGACGTTGAAAAACCTAGACGGAAGAACGGAGACAACAACGTCGTAGAGGTACCGGAGCTGATCGCGGAACTAATGACGACAAAGAACGTTTCTTAAGAATAAATGCTGTTAGGGACCTGTTCATAACTATCAGGTTAATTGTCAATTAATGAATGGCTACTAAAGGACAAACCTACGTTAGGTCTATTTACCGCAGAATAAGGTATTTTGGTCTTCAATCCTACCGACCGCGTCTTATATTGCCATTGACCAAAAGACATGTAGAAACAAGAGTGCAGTGGTGTCAGGAACGTGTCCAATGGAATCGACAGTGGAATCGGGTTGTGTTTAGTAATGAATCATGAATATGTTTGTGGGCCCACGATGGACGTAGAAGGGTCCGCCGAATACGTGGATAAAGGGCTGAATGTTCAATATTGTATGGAACGCGCAACAGCGCTAACTCAAGGACTTATGATTTGAGGAGCCATAGCATATGGAAGTAAGCCCCTCTAGTATCTGTGGAAGGGCGCATGAATGCCTTGCTGCTATATTCACAATGTCTTGGAACTTGATACGTTGTCCTATCTCCAGGAACTAGAAATCCCTATTTTCTAGCATGATAATGCAAGACTACATACTACAGCTGTCACTAAAAAGTTTCTTTGTGTATTTGATTGCACCTTTCTTCTGTGGTCGGCGAGGTCAACTGATCTTTCGGCCATTGTACATGTTTGGAATATTATAGGCAAAAAGTTGGGTCTATTACCTGAAGGATGGATCTACAGCTACTTAAAAATCAGATTCTGATTGCTTGGGACACCATACCACAGGAAAACATCGATCAACTCATTGGAAGCATGCCTCCCAAAGTACTGGATTGCATTAACTTACGAGGAGCTCCTACTCATTATTGAATTTGAAGGCTACATACTTGTCCAATCATGGTGAAATTTTAATCATATAATGCCCCATATGCACCCATATCATCACCTAAAAATAATTAAAGTATGTTGACGTTTACTGGGTGTTGCGTTTGCAATGTCATGCTGTACATTATAAGCAGTTTCTACAAATTATTTAACCTCCCCAAAATAGCCAAAACATATTTACAGTTCGTACCTATACAAGGTGCTAAAAAAAGTGTCACAAACTTTGAGGAGTGAAAGTATGAGCCAAAATATGACAAAACGTTTTAATGAACATGGGTCGTCCGCAAATGGACGGTTTCGGAGATACACAGGATTATTCCTTTTTCTAGGAGTTGTGCATTTTTTCGCTTATATTTTTTTTCTTATCGTATGTCATACAGGTTGACATTCAGTGGTTAGTGCACAATAGCCGACATGCATTTCATGTATGGTCGTGCTAATGGAAATGCCAGAGAAGCGTTACGCCTGTATGTTGACGCTCGTCCCAATCGCCACATCCCTTCAGTTCGTTGTTTTGTAAGACTACGCCAAAGATTGCGTGATACCGGTTCATTTGGGTCCCATAATTCCGGGAGACCAAGGTCGGTATGCACCCCTAAGGCAGAAGTGGCAATATTAGCACGGGTAAAGCTGAATCCGGATACAAGTTTGCGGAGAATATCAGCCGAGGTAGGAATTAGCAATCCTCTTGTTTTGAGAATCCTACACGAATAGCAGCTTCACCCATACCACGTACAACGAGTGCACCCCTAAATCCACCTGATCATCAAACACGCTTGGTTTTTTGCCGCTAATATTCTTTTTACTGATGAGACCGGGTTCATACGAAATGGAGTTTTAAATTTCCACAACACCCATGTGTGGGCCGACGAAAATCCCCATGCTATTATGGAATCGAAACACGTTTTCCATTGAATATTTGGATGGGTATTTTGGGCGACAATTTACTGGGTCCAGGCACTGGTTACCTAAACTTTCTGCGGAATACACTGGGTAATCTTTTAGACGACACTCCTTTGAACCAAAGGCAACAAATGTGGTTCCAGCACGATGGTGCTCCAATGCATTTTTCGATTGTTGTTCAAGAGCATTTACACGAAACTTTTGGACGAAGATGGGTAGGAAGGGGCCGACCTGTATCATGGCCTGCGAGATCGCCCGATTTAAACCCCCTTGATTTCTTTCTTTGGGGATATTTGAAAGCGTTAGTGTACTCTACACCTGTAAATGACCTCGATGAGCTGCAGCAACGAGTAGATCAGGGATGCCACCGAATCCGAGACAGTGTGGGGGGTTCCGAAAGAGTTCGAATGTCCATGCGGCGGAGATGTCATGCCTGCCTTGAAATGGAGGGAGGACACTTTGAACATCTCATTTGACTTTTCGCCTTTGCTGTTTGTTCATAAATTACATTATAATTATTTGTTTGTTTGTTTGTACATAATAAAAAAGTGGGGTAAGCGCAAAATGTTTCGTAACTCCGAAAACGTCCATTTGCGGACCCACGTTCATTAAAACTTTTCGTCATATTTTGGGTCATACTTTCACTCCTCAAAGTTTGTGACACTTATTTTAGCACCCTGTAGAGGGCAGAGCACTGCCTATTACAATCTATTCAAACATATTTTTTTTGTATTTTAATAACCAAAACACCAAGCTGATTCAGCTTAACAGACTCACTATGTATATTAAATTTAAATAAGAATACACAATACGGTCGGACGGGAAAAACTGAGGCAACAGCACTTTTTCATTTTCATCTGTTTTTGATGTCAGAGTACTGGCGTATGTGCATATGTGTTTTCATATAAGCTTTTATTAGTTCAATTTAATTTAACAATATCTGTGACTAATAATTATTCACCTAAAATGTTGTATACAGTAAGTAAAAACTAAATTTTGAACAAGCACCATATTATGATGAGGTATGTTTTCCACCTGCTCTATAAATTCACATTCAATTATGATTGGTGTCTGTGCTGCAACATATATACGATTCAGTTTTCCATAATGTTATAATGAGAGCTATTATTTGGTAGATAATGTTAAATTGTTAACAATGGAGTCAACGTTTGTTTAATTAAAAGTGTTGGTTAAACACTAATCACGCTCGCGAAGTCTACTTCGTGACAACACTTAAATTCTTTTCTCTTAAAAAGGAATTAGTTCTTAAATTTCTAGGCATGCAGGTTGTAGAATTTTTTAAGAATGCAAATTAAAAGCACATCTTTATCGTTAACAAGGCAGTACCTATCATAATGCTGAAGTTGTTGAAATCTTCCGCGGTTCGTGTCTGCGGAAAATTTACCTTAATTACATTATCATGAAATCTGAACAACAATCAATCAATTACCTATTCATCACCTCGTCATAATCAGGAATGCATTCAGCTTTCATTTATTAATATTTAATGGCTAATAACACTTTCATAAGTATATTATTAAAATAAAGCAAATTGGATTGGATTGTCCGTGACCTGTTTACTGTATACCTACTTACTTTTAGGGTATAAATCATTACATCAAGTTTAAATAATAACAGTCGTGCAATTATTAATTTCTGTTCAAGTAGACTACAATGACTAGTCGTCTTTGATAGATGGTAAGATACAGTTTTCATTGCCCATTACGTCAGGTCACTAACGCAATCGCCGAACCCATCTGAACTAGCCACTTAAACTTGAAAAATTTCATTGAGGTTGCTACACTCATACAATAAATAAATTTTAGTGTAGTACTATGACTGTATACTATATGTAGTTAAATCAAAATAGTAATCAACAAGTTATGAATTAAATGTTTGTTTCTTAATGAAGAGACACATAACCTTAAATACAATAAATGCAATAATAAATCAAATTTTTGTGAGTAGTTTTGGACTTGGCTCTGAAGTTAGGCTGTCAAATGCACTTGGGTTCGATTCCTGGGTGAGCAAACTATTTTCTTTTCCCAGG
The DNA here is from genome assembly GCA_014611495.1 of Limonius californicus. Taxonomy (NCBI): domain Eukaryota; kingdom Metazoa; phylum Arthropoda; class Insecta; order Coleoptera; family Elateridae; genus Limonius; species Limonius californicus. The sequence continues at coordinate 13,567 of JABXWE010025815.1, forward strand.
GTGTTTGTGGCGTCTTTGCTTAAGTCAAAGACTATAATATAGTCTTTGCTTAAGTGTTAGGAAGGGACCCATATTACTCTTATTTATGGTGATCTTTAACCGGAAACTCTCTAACAACGACTAATATTTTGCTTCATCCGCGTGTTTATATAGATTATATATTTTACTTTGAATAAATCAATAAAGTTTATGGTTTAGAGTACAGAATATTTCGGAAATAAATTACAGAAAAATATTCTAATTGAAATTTGGTTGCATTATCAAAATGGAATAAAGATTGTTTTAGTAAATTGGCCCAAGTGACGCTGCATACGCTTCACTGGTATATAAACATAATTCTGATTTTCAGGTGACTGTATTAATTAAATAATTGCATTCAGAAAAATCATGCGTTGTTTAACATTTCCACATAGTGTAACTGAGCGCCATCTCGGGTACGCTAGTGAAAATTCTTTTCTTGCGGTTTAAAATATAAGTTCTCGATGGTATATATTTTCCTGTAAAATTTTTCTTGGTAAAAGTAGTAAAATAAAAGCTTCAATACAAATCAAATTTAAATGGAAATATAATTAAATTAAATCTGGTAATACTGCATTAACGTACTTCTATGTAGAATCGTGTGTTATCTAACATTTCCATATTTTGGGAACCAGAGCCATCATGCGCATACGGGTAGAGTTAGAAAACGTTTTAAAATTAAATTGCAAAAAATATTTTTTAATTGAAATTTTTGATGTTATTGAAATAAAATAATGTTTGCTTTCTTTAACTCGCTTAAATAATCCTTCACACATTTCAGTACTTTGTTAACGGTATTTTAATTTTCAAGTCTTTGTATTAACGAAACATTTTATCAATGGAGTTTTTGTTAATCCATAAATCGACTTGCAGTCGTTACTTATAGCCTTTGATATTTCAAAATGCCAAGTTTAAATAATTTAGATAATATAATAACAACTTGTTACAATACGGTTTTGTTTTTATTCAAGCTTAACGCCTTTTTATAGTGCAACAAAAAATAAAATAAAAAAATAATTGCTTAAACAGTAATTAATTTTAGACGACAAATTAGTTTAAATTAAATATTCGTAGCAAACGTCCCATTCACACAGTTTTCTATGGAGTCGTGTGTTATCTAACATTTCCACGTTTTGCTAATCAGCGCCACCTCGTGTGTATAAGTAGCAAATCTTCGTTCAATAAATAAAACTTTTTAACTTTAAAATACATTTTTGTACAGAGGTTACATCTTATATCTAGGAATCGTACTGTTTCGCAAAATTAATGCTTTTCATAAAAAAAATATTTATAGTGTAACATGAAACAAACTTCTCGTGGCCAGAAAATAAATAAAATAATTTTATTGGATAGAGATAAGCGATATAGATCAATTTTTATAAAAGAAATTATCAGAAGAATATTTCGGAAACAAATTACTTAATAATAGTTCTATGGAATTATTTTTGAGTGGGCCAATTAAGTTGAATCATAGTTACTTTCTGGCAAGTTGAACTCTTACTGCAGTAATTAACAGTATTACTTATAATAATTATATAGGTATTTATCTTACAGAAAAAAGTATAGTAGAGTCATATCGCAACTTCTTGGTGGCCATGCATGCACAGCTCCTCTTTCAATCCAATATTTATGCAGTTAGTTTACTTTTTTTTCTTAACGCAGTTTCAAGGTGTCCCAATAATTCTCCGATGGTGATCTTCAGGTTGTATGGCGCTTAATATATAAATTGCAGAGTTCCCTCCCTGTATTAGTAATTAAAACACTATTTGCCTTCTTAAGCTTGTCCAAACAACCTTTAATTTATAAAAATATTATACATTTTCAGATCGCTGAATTAATTAAATATTTTCATGAATTGTATTTTTTTAATTTCTAATCGATTTGCGGTCATTACTTATATTTAAGTGGTTGTTGCTTTACCACTTCGTTAAAATAGTTTTAATTCATAAGAAAAAATAATAATATTAATAACATTACTCATTAGGTATTTCCTCTTTCCAACATTTTAGTAATGTACGAGGGTGGTTCAACATTTATTGTCCCTGATATAGAAGCAAATGAATTAGACATTGGAATCAATTTTATTTCTCAACATAATCCCCTAAAAAGTTAACATCCTTAGTATGACGATGATGTAGAGCTTGAATGCATTTAGAAAAAAACTTTGTTCTACACTGCAAACCACCCATTCACTGCAGCCATTATCTCTCCACCGTCCAAAAAATGAGCTCCCTGAAGATGTTCTTTTGATTTTAGGAACAGGCAAAAGTCACTGGAGGCCGGATCTGGCGAATATGGAGGTTGTACTAAAATTTCAGATCGAGCAATGTGAATAGCAGCCATAGAAACACAGCTGTTTCCATACCTTTTCTGCTTCATAGCCTCACGAACTGTTGGTATGAGTTTTGGGTAAGAGTCTCCAGTTTGTGTGGCCCCATGGTAAATAATTAACAAGAAGAATTCCCTCAGAATCACAAAACACTGTTGCCATTATCTTTTCGGCCGATGAAGTCACACGGAACTTTCGTGGGGACAGGGAACCACGATTCCGCCATTTCATACCCTCTGCTGTTTTGACTCTGGATCAAAGTGATGAACTCAGTTTTCATCTACAGTTACAAATCTTTCCAAAAATCCATCCAAATCCTTGTCCATTAATCTCAAATTGCTCGCAGCAGTGAGAAACCTGACCCGCTTCTGCTCATTTTTAGAATCCATTGTACGCAGACGTTTTTCAGGTTCAATGCCTCGTGTAAAATGTTCTCAACGCTACCAACAGAAAAGCTTAGACATGTCAGCAATATCTTCTTCTTCTTCTGGTGCCTATTCGTTCCGGATGTTGGCGATGGTTGCAGCTATCCTTATTTTATCTGCAGCAGCTCTAAATAATCCCATTGTTGTTGTTGCAAACCACTTTCTAAGGTTCTTCAACCATGATAGATATTCTTCTTATTCCCACTCATCTCTTGCTGGATATCTTGCCTTGCAGTCCGGATCTCTCATTGTGTCTCATAATATGTCCAAGATATTTGAGTTTTCGTATTTTGATTGTTTCCATTAACCCAAGATTTTTATTCATTCTTTCTAAAATGCTCTAGTTGCTAACATCTTCTTCCCATGAAATCCTCAGTACCCGCCGATTTATCCACATCTGAAAGGACCGTACCTTTCTGCTAGATGCCTCCATTAACGTCCACGGCTCCACTCCGTAAAGAATCATAGAGAACACATAAAATCTTACCAAACGCATCTTTATTTCTATATTAATATGATGTTCCTTTACTACTGGGCTTAATTCGTTAAACGTTGCTCTAGCTTCCTCGATGCAGCATTTAATTTCTACTGAGTGATCTCATTGTTCGTTAATTGTACTTCCTAGGTATGTGCATTTTTGTACTTCTTTTATTCTGCTATTTTCTATAATTAAGTTTATAGGAGCTGGGTTGTTCTTACTTATCACCATACATTTTGACTTTTTTTGTTTAGTTTAAGCTGGTATCTGTCGTAAATGGTTGCTACTCTATTCATTATTTGTTGTAGATCCTCAGGACTGTCTGTAAGTATTACCGTATCATCTGCGTGGCGGATGTTGTTTATACGTTCTTCATTAATCAATTTGCCTTTATTACACCCTTCTAGTGCTTCATTAAAGATCTCTTCCGAGTATAAGATAAAAAGCACTGGTGATAGGACGCAACCCTCTACCGCTATGTTGGAGGATTGATTCCAATACAAGTTTCTTCTAATCCTGATGTCATCTATTACAATTCGCTGTAGAATTTCGATGATCTTTCAATGTTTCATTGTGTCAAAGATTTTCTAGTAGTCTGTAAAACATACGAATACTTCACGATTGGCATCTCGACATCTTCGTATCAATACTTGTATGCAGAATAAGGCTGCTCTAGTACCTACTGCATTTCAGAAGGCGAATTGTGTGTTCGACATTTGTTCTTTATATCGGCCGTAGATTCTTCTACGAATTATTTTCAAGAACATCTTCAGTAAATGACTCATCAGGCTTATCGTTCTGTAACATTCGCATTTGTTAGCGTTGCTTTTCTTGGATATAGAAATGAACGTGGATGGTAACCATTCTTGTTATATAGTTCACTGAATAAGGATGTAAGTAGCTTAACTTCATATGGGTCTAGGAGTTTAAGTATTTCTCCATGAACCCCGTCCGGCCCCGGTGATTTTCCATCTTTGATATCTTTTCCTATTTCCTCGATCGTAATTTCCGGGCCCGTTGTATATTCTTCGTTTATGTTTTCAGTTCGGTTGACATTGAGCAGTTTTTCGATGTATTTCTTTCAGGTTTCTATCCGCTCAGATTTCTCGATAACGATATCTCCTGTTTCATTCAGTAGCCATAGGTAGGTTCGTTTTCTGTACATCCCTGTTACTTCTTTTATTTTTTGTATAGATTAAAATGGTCATGTTTTTTCTCTAGTGTCTCTATCTACTGGCATGTGTTTTTAACCATTCTTCATTCTTAGTTCTTGTTTCTTTTCTGCAATACAGGGTGTATCAGAAATAGGTATGTACAAATATTTAAACCAGTAATAGATTGGTTCAAGTAGAATTCAAAGGTGCTATTAATTTTTCAAAAATGATTAAGTTAAAAAATAAAATAAAATTTTGTTTGAGAAGTGCTGATGATACATAGGTTATTACGTAATTGTAAAGTAAATCCAAAGTGGCAAACACGTAAAAACTTGTCTGGCTTGTGATAACAACAATAGACTGAATGGAAATTACTGACCTACCTAATAGTATTGGTTTGTGGCAGGTGATAAGAAATTTTTTTGCACTTCTATCTTACTCTCCTTTGCCTAACATGTCTTTGAACTCAAATTTTTGTTATTATCCTGCGGTACTCAAACAGTTTTGGGTCAAATTTTCATTTATAGTTTTCTCATATCTAAGGGTCCCATTGCCAAAGAAATGTCTTTTCTAGTTTGTATATATTGTAATCTATCATCGGATGTAATATTTGTACCTATTTCTGATACACCCTGTATATTTGACCGTAATTCTCCGATCTGCAATATCATGGACCAAACAAATATTTTCTTTGAGTGACAACAGTTTTTGGTGGTCTAGCACCTGGTAGATGTTGACACGACTTCCTTCCTAATTTGAAATCCCAGCAGCAATTCTTAATTACTAGATATGATGGGGAAGAATCACCCAACACCCCAGACATTTCATTATAAATTTCCTGCGGTGATAAACCCTTATTAGGATGGTATTATATTTCAGCCCTTATCTCGAATTTTTCGATTTCAACAAAATCAGCATCACCGCAGTAATATTAAATGTATAGCTTTATAAGCCTGCCACTTGGCATATATTAATGTCAATAACTGACGTTTGTAGGAAAACAATTATACTATTGTTTGTCAATGCCTTCTACTTTAGGGTAAATAATTGATGAACCATCCTCGTAGATAGCTTAATGGATATTGCGGTAATAAGTAAATATATTTCAGTTAAGTTTGAATAAATCACTGTACACTATAATGCATAATTATGTAAGTATCTGTATTTCGTAATTTGTAGTAATTACAAAAGTAAAAAAATAAAACCTAAAATATAAATTATACTTAAAAGACAAATTAATTTAGGTACACGAATTAATCGTGGTAATATTCCATTGACGCAATGGGAATAAACTCATACATAGATAAATAGTGATTGTATCTACCCATGATTATTCACATCGGGTGATTTAACAAGAGCTCCTTTTACTTTTTTTTTATTATTTGTCATATGCGGAAATACAGCATACTATTATTCTATTCTAAGATTTATGTGGACTATTAAATGCGCTTTTCGGGATTTCAAGGACTAAATTAATGTTTTAATTATATATTTCTTATGTATTGTTCGTTAACATACGCTTACACCTATGTGTAATAGAAATATAAACACAAATCTAAAAACTAATAAAGTAATTCTGTGCTGTACGAATCAGCATAATTTGACAAAAATAATATATTATATAAATTTGTAAGGTTTTTGTGGATTTTGTAGCAATTAGTATAGTCTCATTTTATTATGAAACTTCGCATTCTAATTAATGTAAGAAATAAAATGCTATATAAGGAAAAATTAAGATTCACATCATGAAATTAAAAGCTGTAGCATGTTAAAGGTGAAAGTTGTCTCAAAATATTCATAAATTACTGATTTTCTTTTCGTTGTGACAAGTTGTTGCATATATTAGATTATTTTTATGCTAAGTCTATACTTTACACAAAAATAAAAGTCACACTTTTTAGTTTGAGTAAAACCCACCGCTTGTTACAGTTTTCATTTCCGGCAAAATAATGTAGTTATATTAAATAAGCGTTGGCGATTTATTTATGCCGTAGAGTCTGTTCATTGGAGTAGTCTATAATAGCTAGCTTTTTTATTTGACTAGCTAGGGTGGACCAACTAAATTCTCCTTATATAACTTTCTGCTGGTGCTTCTTGTAATACGACAGTCGTATTACAAGAAGCACCAGCAGAAAGTTATCCGACAAAGACCTGAAGATGGCAAATGTGATTTTGCCGAAACGTGGTCAAGACAACCAACCCGGTCCATCCCAGGACCAAGAAGTTACTACGCGGAAGAATACCTGGAAGCCAATCACAGCATACAACACCCGCGGAAACCTCAAAACGAACATATATATACCGGGTGAATATTCCTAAACCGAACATAGGCAATTAACATGAGACAAAGGTTTTTCGCAGATTGCTGCTCCCCATTTTAACTTAGAGGGTTTATAATGACACCCATCGAAAGAAGATTTTGTCCTCGTCTAATGATATCCGAATTAGTTAATTTTTAGTTGTATTTCTCATTATTTTAGCAAAAATTCGCAATAAATCCAATTCGGAAAAATCATGTTGAGCCATGACTCGTAAGACAATAGACAGATTCAAAAGTCATTCAAGTGACAGATTCATTATGCCGTTGGCGACTATGATTTTAAGATTTCCAATTTTCTTTAC
>JABXWE010025816.1:0-17475 GCA_014611495.1 Limonius californicus
CCGGTCGGAGTACCCTGTATATAACAAAACCACGTAAAATTGTCGTACTATTACAACATCATAACAAAATATATAATCTCCAGAATATTATAAAGTTCAAATATTTATGACGAATAATAATAATATGAAATTAGCTGGTTAAATATTGTTATAAAATTTTGAATGATTTTAAATAAATCCAATCGTAGGTAGAAATATAAAATTACACTTCCCTTTGAACGGAATTTTCTTATCTCCCAACGCAGGTATGCAAGAAGGTGACCTCCAATGCAGGTGTCAGCGAAAACCAGATCTCTTCACTCGAAGTGGATCGGAATTTCCGTGAAACGTAAATTCTTCTAATCGTTATCACTCTTAATTCCTCTACGGGCGGATTAATTACCCCACACTTCGTGCCTAATTTTATTTAAAATACCAAAGTTAGCAACCAAATCCAAGAGAACCAAACAAGACAAGCGCTTGAAACAAAAACTTACCAGATGCTTATAATACTGGCGTGAACAGTAGCTTCCTTAACTGTGATATTTAATATCGGAAAAAAAACTTCCTGAGTTTATCTTCCAATCGAAGACACAAAACTCTTAAGTGACGTAGATTTTAGAATGGAATAATTTCCCTGTCATTAACGACTAATAGTGAATCTACGACACAAAAATACCTCCAGAAAAGAATCGTTCTAACTTGCACCACTGACTTCGTGCAACTGTCTTGAATCCAAAATCTCCCCTCAAACTTTTTAAACTTGGACTCGCCCAAAATTCTACAGGTCTACCAGCTTCGAAATATATATTTTACTACAATTGGGGAATAACACCATACGCAAAATGAGTTGTCTAAAAATCAGGCGTAAGAAACGTTACAATAGGTAAGTTCCATTCCCGTGAGCTGTTGGTTTCTCGGCCTTCCACGAGGACCTACAATCAGCTGGATGTGGAAGGTGGCGCCCACTTATTTTGACTCGCCCTATACACAACTAAAGATTTTCTCCCATAAGCGATTTTCACGAACTCCCCCTACTCCTCTGAGCTAAGCTGTAGGCCATTTTCCATCTATCTGGTTACGGGTCGTCGGAAAAGCTCGATTGGCCCGTAACAAATAGACCAGTAAATAAGTGCAAAACCAACACTTCAAAACATAATAAACAATAAAGAATGATTTAAACAGCGATTAATAAGAAAAAAATAGGCGAATAGGCGCTTTTGGAGTTATAATTATACTACAACTATTTACAGCAGAATGATAAAAATGGCCGAAATATACATATAATGTAAAACTTTAAAGTTATAATTATACCTACCTATACAAGCAAGTACTTAATCAGTTACTTCCAATTCTCAGTTCAAATTAAAATAATTATATAAAGTTTTTTTAAACTTACTTTGCAAAAAAATCCTTTAGAATGGATGGAACGGCTATTGGTATGTTGGTAATATCAAGTTTCACAGCCTCTCCCATCAACAACGACAAAAGAAATGTTCCATAATTATATATGTTTTCATTATCAAATTGTTCTGGTATGGTGTTGATAAGGTTTTCATTTATTTCATAATTAATTATTTTTATATCACCTAAAATTAGAAACATAATTATTAAATTAATAATTAGGAATATATTTTTTTACCATTATTGTTTATACAAATACATGTATCCTTAAGATCGGGACACATTATACCGTTATTGCACAAAAACTCAAATGAGCGCAAAATTCCACTTGCAATATTTCTCAAAACGTGTATTGGAATAGGAAATGTTTTAATTATAAACGTCAAACAATTAGTACCTGAAAGAAATCGTGTAAAATTTACTCATATTTAATAATATTAGCACCTTTACCAAAAACAAATTCTTGTAAGATGTAAAAAATCCATTTACTCTCTGCAGCAACATATTCATATGCAAAATTTTCAAGGTTAGCCAAAGTCTCATGTTCCAATTGTAATAATAAATTAAGATGTTCTATTATCTTGTGTCCTTGCTTGGGATCTATACCACTAACAATCCATTCTTTTATAGCAAATAACTCTCCAGTTTGTATATCCAGTCCATTATAAATTGTGCAGTTATTCAGATGATCTACACATTTTGAAAATGTATTTCAAATTATCTGATAATCTTAAATAAATTAGTAATTAATGTCATTTGCATTGCATATCTTGGAATATCTATCGAGTTATTGTTAAATTAGTTTCCAGGGTAACAAGTCGCAGTAGGTTTCGTAACATATGTAAAAATACAGAGTAATCCAGTAATAGTTAATGTGTCACTTTATAATAATCGTGGTATTTTGCGTGCAGTTTTATTTAAATGTCATACAAACATTTCCACAAATTTCACTTTTACAGATGATGTGTCTTCTTCAATGGCGTTTCGTGAAACTCAAATTTTTTCCTGTTTTTATTTATAAGAAATGCCAAATGCACGAAGCGAAGCGATAATCTGCCCGATATACATGAAAAGCGACAGAGTAAGAATTGTAAGAATTATAGAGGGATTCTGGCCACCTGTAGACACAGAGAACATACTGAGTGAATATCAATGTGACTTTCGACAGGGAAGATCAGTAGTGGTCCAAATATTCGTATTAAAAGAAATACAGTCGTCAAGCTACCAGTACAAACTTCTTATACATCTATTGTTTATGAATTTCAAACAAGCATACGAGAATATTAAAGGAGATACACGATACTCTGTTTGGAACGAACTGAGAATACCACGCATGCTGCAATGCACCACGAATGTAGTATGGGTAGTAAGAACTGTCGAAGAAGTTCAGAGTTAAAGATGGCTTAAGGCAAGGCGTCCATACTCTTCAATTTCGTGTTAGAAAAAACCCTAAAGACAGTGACATAAAAAGACATGATTCAATATACCACAGAAGGTACCAATGTCTAGCATTCGTTGACGGCCTAATCATTCTGAGGTCAGAAGGAGATTTCCAGAATATCCCAGAGAGATTATAATACCAGTACGAAATGGGATTAGAAATTAACGAAAATAAAGATAAATATATGGTCTGGAACGACGAAACATTAAATCAAAACAAACATCTAAAATCCAAATGGAAAATAAAAAATATATGTTCACAGAGGTGGAAACGTTCGTATATCTAGGAACGGTGATATCAAGAAAACTAAGCAGTGCTGAAGATATAAGTGCCAGAATAGCTACAGGAACAAAAAGTGCCTACGCTGTGAAAACAATAATATTAAAGAACATATTTTCTAGAGGAGTAAAACTCCGAGTGTATAAAACTATTACGAAACCTATAAAGACGTACGCCTATGAGGTGTGGTCTTTGCGGAAATAGAAACAACAACTATTGAATACGTGAGAAAGAAAAACTCTAATACTAAGAAGCATCTATGGAGGAAAAAAGTAGAAGACGAGTGAAAGAGCACATCAAATAGAGAAATAAAGGAGCTTTATGGAGATGCAGAAATAGTAGGAATGGTAAACCCCAAGGTATAAAGTGGTTAAGACATTTAGCAAGAATGAATCAACAAAGAACACAATGTAAAATATGATCCGCAGAAGTAAGAGGAATAAGATGAAGAGAACACAGTGAAAGATGAAGTTGAAGAAGACCTAGAACTCGCGCGAATGCGAGAGTAGAAAGAAGAAGCCAAAGATAGCCGAGGGCTATATATAAACTTCATTAAATTTTACAAACGGAAGCAGAACAATAAAAACTTCGTAAAGTTTCAAGTAGTAATACCACTACGAAATAAGGGGGCAGTAATTATCCATTCAAACGGAAACACAGACGTGTCTATATAAAAAAAATGATATATTGGTACAGCTGTGGGCATTCACAGTTAGACCAGGTAATGCTTTTAGTATAAACATAGATTGGTTTCCTACACCTATCTAAATCACCCACACTCAAATCAAATTGCAAAGGTCTATCAGAAGTAGTAGGGGAGAATCTGTACGATAACCAACAGTCAGATGCTGTTCAAAGTGTATTTATCATCATAATTTTAAATTAGTTTTAGAATGTGATTCTATTTCGGCATTTATAATTATGAGCTTATTTTTACTTGTGTAGAAAAGCAATTTTATAACTTTTAGTAACCAAACACACTCGCACGCTACACCGTTGCTACAAGGATCTTTCTATAATTTACCATATAATTTCTAGGAGTGGCACCAAGGGGTGTTTACTTCTCTCATGTCTTCACTGCATACTTGTATAGACATTAACACATACAACATTTTTACTTGTTGTTCAGTTATTGAACAGATTGTAAATCTTTGCATTGGTTAAGAAATATACAGGGTTCCCCATATTAGACCACCCACTTTGATATTCGATTCAAATCTAAGCAAAGTATGTGTTTAGTTTTTTCTTTAGTATGTTAAAAGAAGTGTTCTTCGGGATTACATTTTATCTACTAGGCGTCTATCTAATAGCAGTTAATCAATTGTTACCGTCATAAATCCGTGGCAGTGTCACCAACGATAATTTCTCCATCAGAGTTTTAGAATATTTGATAAATTATAGATTATTCAGTGCAACAACGTGTGTTTTTCGTGGAGATCTTCATTAGAACTGGTTCAGTAGCAGAAGTTCGGCGAGCATTTCGATGGCAGTTTGGTAACAATAATAGGGGTAATGCGCCTATGGGCAAAAAACCTGGACGTAGAAGAACGGTTCGTACGGCTGCAAATATTGAACGAGTGAGTACTGCTTTCACAAGAAGTCCTAAAAGGTCTGCCAATCGGCAATCACTTGCTCTAGGAATATCTAAGGGAAGTCTTCACAGAATCCTTCATAATGATTTAAAATTTCATCCTTACAAATACCAAATACCATAGCACCTTAGCAATCGAGATAAGGAGAGAGATTAATATTTTGTAAAGAATTTTTAAATCGGCATCGAGAAGCAATACACAATTTGTTAATGACCTACGAAGCAAATTTTCATTTGGATGGCGTTGTTAAGAAGCAGAATTTTAGATATTGGGGAGCTGAAAATCCTCGCGAATTGTTTACAAAAAATCTCCATAGTCCAAACGTCGTTGTTTGGTGTGGTGTAGGATCATTTGATACGGTTTTTATTTTTTTGAAGATGAAAATAGCCGTTCTGTAATAGTCAATTCCAAGCGTTACACGTTTCTCATCCTAGAACTGACTAGACGGAGATTATTAAATAGTGTTTTGTTATTCCAACACGATGGAGCAACAGCCACACAGCCAGAAACACCATGAGAATTCTGCGAGAATTTTTTAACGACCATATAATTTCTCGATTTGGAAATTTGCCTTGGCCCCCCGATCTTACGGCACCCGATTTTTTCTGTGGGGGTATTTGAATGAAAAGGTTTTTGCAAGTCGCCCTGTGACAATTGAAGAGCTAAAAGACCGCATTCGAGAAGAAATCACACGAATAGATGGAGATTTGCTTCGCCGGGTGATGCATCAGTTTGCATTTAAAATTGAAAGTTGTATTCAAGTTGATGGAGGGCATTTAGAGGACATGATTTTTAAAAGTTGAATAAATGTTTAAGTCAGTAATAAATCCCATATAATTAGTTGTACATTGGCGAAATAAACGATTTTTTTAGTCGACCTAGAATGATTTTATCCGAATAATAAAGTGGGTAGTTTAATATGGGGAACCCTGTATATACATAATTTTTTTAAAATCAGTCCATTAAATCACTTTTAATCACATCGTATTACAAACTATTTAAAAAGTGATCCACTGAAAACGGAATATCACATAATTATTAAAAATCTTACTTATACAGTTTCCTCGAAGTACAGTTCTTGTTCCATTTTCTGAAAATGTAATTGATTTAGGAGGTTGTCTGTGTTCCACACATGGACTGGTGTTTGCATTAGCTGTGGTCGTGCTATCTATAAGTGATCCTAGGTTCCCAAACATTTTCCTTATGGCTCACGCACATCAGATTCTGTAACTAATAACCATCGAGGTCTAGAATACGCTTATCACTATTACAATAGATATCTAAATTTAATTTACGTAAGTTTTTCCAGTTGCTTTTCTACACAATTCTTTGTTTTGATTTAATATTGATATTTCTTTAGTTCTAAACTAATAAACTGCAGCAAACGAATTATACTTCGATAACTATTAAATAATTGTAGTAAATGGTATAAACTATGAAGCTTCGGTAACGTTCGGACGTTTTGTTAAGGGGCTAACCCAGGCTTAGTTTCTGAGGGCGACTCACATAAATTAAGCAATTATATGCAATGAATGAAATTATAAAATAGCTGACTAGGAATAATTGTAATTTATATTTCCAGATTTAAAATATTCATTTTTTTCAGCTTGTATCCTGGTAAATAATTTTGTAATTAGTTTGACCTCAAGTCAAGAATGCAGTGTATTATTATGATAAATAGGTGGTTGAACATACACCCTATTGGGTGATATTCCACACAGAAACGTATGAATACTCAATTTAGGAAAAATTTGTTTAGTCTAAAATTTCATTATTCTAAATGAGGAATTATTAGTTTGGGAATTACCCAATATGACCATAAAATGATTTTGTTTCTAAAATTGGGATATACGTGCCGCATGTTTACTCCCTCAAACACCCACTTTTGGGCTATAACAAGAGTAAATTGTTATCAAATTATTCTTGATCTAATGGTCAAGAAGCACCGTCCTTTCACTGGTTCCTAAGCCTATACTAATTACTTTCTCAGCGCTTTGAGGCAACTCAGCTGCAGCTGCAGGTATTCTTTACCTTTAACCTACCCAGCGCTTTGAGGTATCTCGGTTACTTACGGGCTTTTCTCTCATCTATTGATTACATTTTGAAGTAACTCGGTTACAGCTGCAGATATTCTTTACCCTTAACGTACCCAGTGCTTTGAGGTATCTCGGCTGCTTACGGGCTTTTCTCTCATCTATTGATTACACTTTGAGGTAACTCGGCTACAGTTGCAGGTATTCTTAACCCTTAATCTACCTATCGCTTTGAGGTATCTCAGCTGCTTACGGGTTTTTCTCTCACCTGTTGATTGCACTTTGAAGTGACATTATTTTATTATTCCATGACCAACCGTTATGTAATTACTTTTTAAACTCACGGTACATGTACCGGTGTGTTGCTTGTAATTAATTACGAGTAATTGAAATCATTGAATACAACCAAAATTATACAGCGTGGAAAAGTAATAGTGTAACAAACTTCTGCGGCTGGTAGTACTCGTGAATCTAGAATTAGATGATGTTAGAACGAGGCCAAGGCGGCCGTGGGCTAGAGGTTAGCGCGTTAGACTTCTACGCTGAAGGTCCTGGGTTCAATTCCCGGTATCGGAACATAGGAATTTTAACGGCCGTTCTCCCTCGCAAGGGAGTGAGGTATTCTGCCTTCTCTGGAGTAGGAGTGTTTACACTTCCCGTGGTTCGGAGCCCATGTTAAGCTGTAGGTCCTCTATATCTGTGGTACTTTAAATGCGCAACACAGGTATAGGAGAAAAGATCGCTACGTCTCGTAAAAGATAAAGCATTCGAAGAAGAAGAGAAAGAAATTGCTACATGACGGGTTAGTTTTGGCGGGGTTGAGAGGTGGTGTTCATGATACATTTTTTATTTACAATGTTTTTTAAATGTTAATCCAATACTGGACAAAAGATTGAACAATTTCAGGTAAAAAAGAAAGGTGCTCTTGTTTCAATTCGACACCCAACCGTTTTCCAGATATTTAAACTGAAAAGATTTAGGGCACTTTTCGAGGAGAAATTAATTTTACCGAAATAATTTTATTTTTATTTAATAAATACGGCGATTTTTACAGACCAGTTACAATACCAATAGTAATAAACAGTAGCGTTTCGAAATACTGCTGACAACCATTGGAAATAAACAGTCAACTAAGACAGGGTATAAAGTCTCAGCACTATTGATTAATGTATGTATACTTGGTATTATGAGCAAAGATCCATTAGCATTAAGAATCGCATTTAAAATTATAGTAAGTGCTCTACAGGCTGTCTCAAAGCGTACCGGAATTCCAGAACTTATTTAGAGTCGGAAAGTCCATGTAAACATCTAAACGTAACCGTTAACGAGCTATTGTTTATTTCATAATTTATGTGGCTAAAATTTTAGTTCATCGGATTTTATGATACAAATCTTTTTTTAAGTCATTTTTATTATTTCATTTACAAGAAATCTTCAAAATTATTTCCATTGCATTCGATACACAAAGCCACACGTCCCAGAAGTGATCGCTGCGTTCTTAATGTGGTTGCTGGGTTATTCCTAATAATATGGGCAGCCTGCTGTGTTATTTGACGTAATTCTTCTACCGTGTGCACTTCAGTTGCATAAACAATCTGTTTCAAGTGACCCCAAAGATAAAAATCTAATGGAGTCAGGTGCGGAGAACACGGTGGCCATACTACGGGTCCTCCTAATCCACTCCATCTTCCCGGAAAATGTGCGTTAATCCAAGCTCTAACACGAAGATATTGATGCGTTGGTGCTCCGCCGTGTTGATACCACATTACAGTCTAATATTTAATGGCGCATCTTCCAGTAATAAGAGTAAAGAGATTTCTAGAAAATATTCGTAATTCGCACCATTCAAACGGTGTGGCAGTTCAAATGGTCCAATCAGACGATCATTAAGAATACCAGCTATCATATTAACACTAAATCGATGTTGAAAATACGAGCGTCTTCTTAAATGAGGATTTTCTGCAGCCCATTCATGAAAATTATTGATACCATCTCGTGCGAAAAAAGCTTCATCGGTCCATAAAATATGCGGTAGGTTTTGATTATTTTGTACCCAATTACAAAATCTTAAACGAGCTTCAAAATCATTACCTAGAGCTTGAACTCTTCGATAATGATATGGATGTAAGCCAGCGCTTCTTACTATTCTCCAAACCTGGTTTGTACATATTCCAGTACGTAATGCAATTCTTCGCACACTTAAAGACGGATCTTCTTGTAATAAATCAAGAACTTGCTTATCATCGTTTATAGGTCTACGGACAACTCCTTGGCCGACTGCATGTCTTGCATTGAAAGTGCCATATTCCCTCAGCGGACGAATTTGAAGAAAACTGCACTCGTAGGCAGTCTTCTATTGTGATATCTTCTACGATATGCTTGTGGTGCTGCTAAAGCATTTCAATCACACAGACCGTAAACATAATGAATATTTGCGTATTCTTCATTTGAAAATAACATTGACATTGTGAATCACTTGGGAATAAGGATACAAAGAAGAAGCCAATAACCTAATAATAAACTGATAAGTTACAAACAATAATTTGTTAAAAACGATGTTCAAATGTTACCAAACAAAAGACGGAATCATGGCAACTAGAACAGTATTTCAGAAATTCGTTGAACTAAAATTTGAGCCACATAAATTATGAAATAAACAATAAGTAACTCGTTAACGGTTGCGTTTAGGACATATGGACTTTCCGACTCTAAACAACTTCTGGAATTCATCCTTGATATTGCCGGTACGTTTTGGGACACACTATGCATGACGGCCATTTTCTTGAACACACAAATTTAATCGATGCATAAAGGAATTGTTCACATTTCTCAACATTGCAGATGTTATGTCTCTAAAAGCATGTTGAATACGCAGTCGCATAAGACAGCTAATTTTGTCAAGTCAGGGGACCTTGTCGGCCAAGCCATGGGGCCTCCTCTCCGAATCCATTTATTAGGAAATTGAGCATTTGACAATTCAGGTGTCCTTCAAAATGTATCGAACAACGACATGATCGCTTAAAATTCCTCCCCAAACATTTAAGGACGATCGACGTTGATTATCCACTTCTTTTACAAATGACGGATTTTTCGTTGGCTATTACTTACTTGAAGTTGTGACGATTTACATTCCCATGTTTATGAAGAGTTGCTTCTTTTTTGTTTAATTTCGTGTTTGGTCTAAAAAGCGCGTTAAAACATGCAAATATTTATAGTTTAAAATGTCAGTAATTAACTCAACCTTCTATAAAATCCAATATTTTAAAACGAAATAAAATTACATCTTATTACCAACTTTTTGTTTCTTTTAATAATTTTTAAATATTTTCAAAACGAAAAACGCTAGTCATTTAAAATCGCACATGCGTTTAAAGATCATTGAACAAGCTCGAAAAAATAAAAATATACAGAGTGTTCTATTTAAAAAAATTAAATATAAGGAGTTGAATTTTATTGAATGTGGTTGTAAATTGCAAACATCCTGTATAAGATATTTAAATTTTAAACAGCTTCACACTTATCTGAAAGCGGGTTCGGGTAAACTGTAAAATATTTTGAAAAATGCTGTTCTTTAGACGCTAACTGTTAATTTTTCAAAATTTAAGAGAAATGTTAATTATTACCGAAACCATTAGCAATATATATTTAAAACCCGATATCGTTGTAAAGAAAAAAACATAAGAAATCCAAAATGTAATAATATACAGGATGTTCTATTTAAAATAAAAAAGTTCATTGTCCCAATAAAACAAAGCACCCTGTATTCTCAGCAATAATTTTAAGTTATGCACGTAATCAAACATACAACTTTTGTATTTAAAGATTTCTCCTAGCTATTATGTCACCCTGTATAATATGGTATATGTTTTGCGCGACGTTATTATTATTATTGTCAGCCATTAAATCCTATTTTGAGCAAAGGCCTCCCCCATTTGGTTCCATAAGCTTCTATCATCTGTTATCTGCCACCAGTTCTTCCCGGCTGCTTCCTCGATCTCCTCTGACCATCTAGTGCTTGGGCGCCCTCTTTTTCTGCTGCCTTCACTTGGACACCATTTTGTTGCAATCACTGACCACTTTTTATCTTTGATTCGTCCCAGATGCCCTGCCCACTTCCACTTTAGCACTTTGCACCTGTTTATTACATCAACTGTCCCTACTTTTTTATGTATGTCCGTCATTTTTATTTTATCTATTAGTTTTAGTTTCAGGATAGAACGTTCCATTTTTCTTGTGTGACTTTTAATTTCTTTGATTGTTTTTTATTTAGCAACCATGTTTGGGAGCCGTAAGTTAAAACCGGAATAATGCACTTATTAAACACCTGACTTTTTAGTTTTAGTGGTAAGTCGCCTTTGAAGATTTTCTTAAGTGACCAGTATTTTTTCCATGCCTTACCTATCGATTCTTCTTTGAATTTCAATTTCTGTTCTCCCTTTGAAGGAGAACGCCTGACCGAGGTAAATCACTTCGTCTTGATATTAAATCTCTTTTTCTTTGATTTTTATATTATCTACCACTCTGTTACTTAATAGGTTAGTTTTTTCAAAGTTTATAGTCAGTCCTTTATTTCCACATTTTTTTTCCTGGTCTATTATCATGTTTTTTTAACATACTTTTACTTTCCGCAAACAGGACCACATCGGCTGCAAATTTTAGGTTGTTTAGTCTCTTATTTTGAATCCTCACTCCATATTTGTCCCATTTCATATTCTTAAAGGCTTGCTCCACTGCTGCTATAAACAAGGCTGACGCGAGTGGGTCTCCTTGCATTATACCCCGTTGTAAGTTAAATTCTCTGCTTGTTGTCTCCAATTTTATTTTTGCTGTTGTGTCTCGGTAGCGTTCTGCTATTAACCTCACATATTTTTTTGGGACTCCTTGCATTTTTATAGCCTCTATCATTGGTTCGTGCTCTATTGAGTCGAATGCTTTTTGAAAATCTATAAATGCCATGTGTAGGTACTACCTATTGTTTTATTGAATTCTGTGGTTTTTTCTATTATTTGATTTAATACTTGCAGGTGGTCTATGGTTGAGAAACCTTCTCTGAAGCCCGCTTGCTCTATAGGTTGGCCTTCTATTTTGTTTTTGATTCTTGCTTGCATTATTATCATGAATAGTTTGTATAGAGTTTGTAGCAGACTTATTGGTCTATAATTAATGATTAGATCCTTTCTACCTTTCTTATGCAGTAAAATAATTGTTGATTTTTTCCATTGTTCTGGGATAGTCTCCGTCAAAAGTATTTTGTTGAATAATTTCCTCTATTATGAGATCAAGTATCTGAGGCGTAATGTTTTTTAGTTGTTCATTGGTTATTCCATCATCTCCTGGAGATTTCTTGTTCTTTAGCTTTTGTAACACTTTCCTGATTTCCCTTTTACTAATTTCTTCGAATATGTGTATTTCTTCTTCCTCCTCTGTTATGCTGTTACAAGTCACCTCTTGATTGCCACTCTGGACGCTCGAGTATAACTTTTCATAGAATTTCGTTACTTCCTCTATTATATCTATTCATTTTGTGTATTTGTGGTTATTTTCATCTGTGAGCTCTGTTATCCAA
This sequence comes from Limonius californicus, assembly GCA_014611495.1. Taxonomy (NCBI): domain Eukaryota; kingdom Metazoa; phylum Arthropoda; class Insecta; order Coleoptera; family Elateridae; genus Limonius; species Limonius californicus. The sequence goes on from JABXWE010025816.1 coordinate 12,295, forward strand.
CTTCTGTTCCCAAATAGTTCCTGATTTATCCTTTTTATGGAGCCTGTATCTTCGAGTATTTTTATTAATTTTAGTTTCTCTGCTTTCCTTAGGTATTTTCTTATCTCTCTTTTAGTTATTTTATTCAGTGCAGTCCACTCGATTTTATCTCTGGGTACATTGCTGTTTTTTCGCGTTTCTCTTTTCCTTATCAGTTCAATAGTTTCTTTTGAGAATTTACTCTCATTTTCTATTTTTTCTTTTCTTCCTTTTTTTCCTGCTTCTTTGAGGGTGTCTTCCAGTTTATTGTAGTGCTCCTGTACTTTTACTTTATTCCATTTAAATGTATTGTTGTTTTCCATAATATTGTATAAGTTTTGTCTGCATATTTTTTGATTAAATTCTATTGATTATTGTGTTTTTTTATTGATCATCTTGATTCTCTCCAACTGCTTGTTTACTATAATCATCGTTCTTACTAGTCTATGATCCGTACTGAATTCCAACTGATTAACTACTTCCGTTTTGTTTACTGCTTGTTTGTTATTTGTAGGAATAAAGTCAATTTCATTTTTTTATCCATTTGGCGCTCTCCATGTCCATTTTTTTCCGCTTCTTGCCTTATAGAACGTGTTAGTAATGTACAGTTTCTGTTGTCATCATCATCATCATCATCTTACATGGAGCCGACTCGAGGGTCAATCCTGGATACGCCAGGCCCACCCCATGCCAGTAAGGTGGGTAGGAATTTACGGGATAGGGTGCACCGCTGCTGCAACACCGGGTAGTTAGTAAACTACGCATCAATGGGTGTTGAGTACGTAGCCGAGACCGTTATGCTCTTAAGCAGTTGAACCTACTACCTTTGATAGCAAAGTTTCACAATGTTCTGATTTCACATTTATCTCGTCTTCTAAGGTTACATAGTGCACCTATTTTAGTTTCCTAGGAAGTAATAGCTTCTTAAGAGGTACTCCCTGACTGAGTTAAACTGCCCTTTATGCTATGAGACTTCTGAGCCTAATAGCCTGGGGATCGAGATTTACAGTGTTCGGAGGTCTTATCTAGTTAATGTGGAATGTGAACAGAGTGCTCCTATCCTAGGTGCCTAATGACTAACTAACTACTGGAGATTTACCGCCCGGATTTCCAGTCGGTTTCCATTGCGTTGGCCGTTTGCTTCGGGATTGAACGTTCAGCGTTTCCCTAGCCGTCCCGTATACTCGGCTTACCTCTCGTCGGACATCCTCTCCTCTTCGCGCCCATTCCTCCCATGTCTCTGTAGGCATGCCGGTGCCCTGTATGTCCCTCTCCAATGACGTCTTCCACGTAGAATACGGTCCTCCGATCTTCTTTTCCTCCGGCTGCATGACTTAAGCTTGCTGTAGAGGCTGGCTGGTCGGTCCTCTTAGACCATGCGCCCCGCAGTCACTTCCCGATGCAGTGAGCCGTCCAATACATCACATACATATCCAACTCCCATCATATAAATAATGCAATCCAAATCCTAGCGACCTTGTTCCAAAACATCCAAAACTTAATACAAATCCTAGTAGTCTTTTTTACATGTAAAATGTTTTGTAACGTGTGTCTTCCGTGTGTATCTTCCTACCTTCTGATGTTACTCGTTGTGCTTGACCGCATCCCGTAATGTTAGATATCGGACCTACCTAATTTGCCTAATTTGCGGTCTCTGAGTTAAATTTAAGTTTAAGATTTAAAATACCGCACAATAAAATTCAGTAAGTATAATTAGATTAAATGATAGTAACGTTTACAATTCATTTATTACGTTACAAGTATAATTAGATTAAATGATAGTAACGTTTACAATTCATTTATTACGTTAAAAGATTACAATTTCCTACAACAGTGCGAATTTATGACGTCTATCTGATTCACCTGGTACGATGTATTTTTACACGCAGTGATAATCCAAAATCAAATTTTACTTAATTGCAGGAGATAAAAATTGACGTATTTACTACGTTTCTGCGTATTAACTGCCCCACACTACGAAAATAACAAAAGTCAAATTTTATTATCCGGCATGCGACTAAAATCGACCCATTCACTAAACGTGCCCTTTGCTTTCTTGGAAATTTTTGGCGGTTGTCGGATTGTGTCACCCTCGATTGAAATTTATGATCTCATCCCAAGCGTTCGGTGTTACTTGAGACGAGGTTTTTGCGGCCCGGTCCGCAAGGGTTTTTTTACCTGAGCCGACCATTGAGGCATGTCCCCTTATACTAACCTTCTTGCGCTTTCATGCACTACATTGTTACTACATCCCCTGTTCGATTTAATTATATATACGTCTATACATATATACACATATAAATTTATTACTAGTACTACTACAATACCAGACTATAAGATTACTTATCTTTCTCTATCTATTTCTTCTTCGTCCTCCCTCGTCCATGCTGTCCTCCGCTGTTTGATCGGTTCGCCGCTAAGTAGCCGATCGCAGTTTTGCTGACCCGCTGGGCAAACTAAACACAACTAATGTAATGTACAGGTTCTGTTGTATGGCAAAACTTATCAAGATTCTTCCTCTGTCGTTCTTGCATCCGAAACCATATTTTCCTGTTATGATTCCATCTTCACTGACACGTTTTCCTACCTTGGTGTTGAAATCTCCTATTACTAGCATATAATTTCCCTTTCCTGTTTCGATTGCTTGTTCGCGGGTTTCATACGAGTTGAATTTCTTCTTCTGTGCTTGCCTCTGTAGGGGCGTATATTTGTATTATTGTCAACGTGGTTTTGCTATTAATTTATAGCTTTAGGACTGCCACTCTATCCGAATATCCTTGTATTTTTACTATTTTTTCTTTGAATTTACGGTTTATTAGAAAACCTACTCCTGAATATCCCTTTTTTAGACATTTGTAATAAAATATGTGGCTTGATTTTAGCTGTATAATTTCTTCTCCTTCTCTACGTATTTCCGCTAGCCCTACTACATCCCAGCTAATTTTTTCCAGTGCGTATTCCAATTCTTTTAAACTGTCTTCTTATTTCAATGTTCTGGTGTTCAGCGTACATATTTTGTATTTACTTTTTTGGTTATTTTTATTTCTTTGGTATGCATTATTATTTTTTTAATTTATATTGTCGTTTATTTGGTTTGTATTATTATGTTTTGGTTCGTATTATTATTTAAAAATGGGGGCTATTGGTCTCTTTCCTCCTTGTTGACCAAGCTTCTAGGAGGAGTTATAATACCATTTAAAAATCCTAAATTAATTGTACTGTACAAGCTTAAATATTTTACTTGGGACTGGTTAAATCATTAAATACGTTGAAATAGAATTTATATCTTGAGAAGCACATCCCTCTGCTTCAAGGTCACCTTTACCAATTTACGAGAAATCTAAAATTTCTAGGCATGTTAAAATATCTATTGGATTATAATTTTTATTACCGCTGTCATTTGTTCTTTTTTTCGATTTTGAGAGCGCTATCTATCTAAAAACAACTAAACTGTTGCTTCAATATTAAAGATGCTGTTCATCACTATTCGTCAAAATTGAGCAGAAAAGCAGACAAAAAAACCTTATTACGCTATATATAGCTTTTTCAAAAAAATGTGGGTTTGCTACCAGCCCAAATTTCACATTACCTTAGTTAGAAATTTGAGAAGTTTAAAATCTTTAGATGCAGCAAAACTATTGAGTTAGACTGTTAGAGAACCGTTTTCTATTCTTAAAGATAAGAACATTTTCCTACCGATGCACTATCTATTGGTTGCATACCCTTGAGGCCGCCGTCTTAACTCAAAATTTTAGTACAGACATCTTCCAAATTTAATAGAATTTTATTTTGTGACAGTAGGCTACGATTTCAAAAAATTATCCGGACAACTTTGATAAAATAAATGAAACCTTAATTTTTATTGATGAAATCGGTGAGACTAGGATACATTACAAAGTATCAACAAAACCCTCGCACATAAAGCTGTGTTCAGAATTGTTGGGCTTATTTTTATCTGCTAATGAAGTTTATTCTGATGCTTTTATGCAATGCGTTAAAATATTAACAAGATAGTGCTGCAACTACATATTCCGATTTACGAAAAAAATTATCTTATACCAAGCGTATCTTATTACCTACATATTAGAGAACATTTCTCAACTATAAAAAAAAATTGTTAAAACACTTACTTTCCTGTATATTTATCCCGTAGTACTGAAGTAGTAGAAATCTCGTTGATGGACAACAGAACTTACAACTTAGATCCCAGCACATTGAATCAGTTACCGAATACAAGATAAGGGCTACGACCTCTGAATTGTTTGAAATAGGGTACAATCATAAAAACTAAATCCCTGTCGCCGTTGCAATAAACTCCGCGTATCTTTGATTAGATAAACTGACGATAACAGCAACGAAAAAATTGCGCAACTTTGCTAATTCAGAATCAATTAAGACTTAGTTTTAATGAATAGTCGGGTTTAGTTAGGTTTTTTTATCACACCGTATAGGGTAAACTTTGGTAATTTCGTGAGAATTTAATGTTTTTTCGGATGTTTATAGGCTAGTATAACATACATAAATTTTGAACTGCACACATCGAGAGACCCGTTTCCAGTGTACAATTCACTGCTGCAAAAATAACAGTGAAATTAACATTATGATATTTAATTAACAACATATTGACTCAATGAAGCATATGAAGCATAGTTTATTCCGTGATAGTATTGATTAATTCGCGATAGTACCTTGGTAAAACTGTGATACCTATTTTTTACAACTAAAATATAAAAATCGCTACAAAACGCAGCCAATTTTAATCAAAGATTTTGTTGTACAAATTAGGAACAAATCCACTTAACCCTAGTTACAAGTTTTCACCAATCAATCGTCATTTTCTAAACCACTCTAAGAGCCATCACACATAACTACATCTTCAGCTTCATCGTATCCATTTTGGCAATTTACATGATACCAAACCAAGCAGAAGCTACATTGGATCCAAGTGGCTCCTGTCTTTTTCTTCACATCTTGATTGTAAGTCAACCCACAAAATCCGCAATCGCAGTCATCTTTTTTCTTCCGGATTCTTGAAGTGCTGGGGACGGAAATAGTACTTCCAGTTTTCTGTGTTCTTCTAACTTTCCGAGGTGGTTCATCTTTCTCATGAGATGGAGGGTTCAAGCATTTTGCTCTAGAATCTCGTTTCTTCTTCATTCTTGA
>JABXWE010025817.1:0-20251 GCA_014611495.1 Limonius californicus
TTCTAAGTCGCAGTCACCTAGAGCGAACGGTCTACACCGTATCGAATGTTATGCCAATAAAATACAACTTCGACCAGCCTTTCAGAGTGACCATCACAGACCGGGAAGTGTGGTCCTCCGGAGGACCTTCCTTCAAGAAAGGATCCGTTCAGTGGCAGACGGATGGTTCGAAGATGGAATGAGGAGAAACTGGAGCGGGAGTCGACGGATCCGGTTGCCACAATTCCGAACTCCTTGGTGCCGTAACGACCATCCTCCAGGCCACCATGCCACCACACACAATTGTCCAATCCGGCTTGTAACTGTGGGATCTAAATGCTTAGCCTCACTAATAAAGCTAGTCCTGCCGAAAGTGATATAACTATATACTAGTATACAAAATATAGAATTACGATAGAACCTGTCAAATATTTGCATAACGAAGACCATGGTCGTAAACGTCGTACATCGTTTTGTTGTACGAGTGATTTAGGTTCCGTTATTTTAAAAAGTTTAGTCATACCACCGAGCTATTTAAATATAGTTTTGACAGTCCTTCGTTTGAATTAGTAAGTTGAGAGTACAAAACATCGCGTGTACACAAAAGATCAAATCCTCGAACATTGTCATGAGCACTATGGTGTTATTTTCGTCATGCCATGCAATCGTGAATGCAGATGCCTGTAAGAAGTTACCCATGTAAGAAGAATGCACATCAAAGTACACATGCATATGGATTTCTTTGAATATCAAAGTGTTACTTCATTTACAGCTGAACAAGAAATTTTGAGACAAATAATTTCTAAGTTTGCGAAACGTATCAATCGCGTAGAATAAGGTATGTTTTGATACTTCCCTTTATGTAGTCATCTGCATAAACGTCTTATTTATACGCACATCTCGTTGTAGCTAGTACGAATATGACACTAAACATTATTTTTCAACATCTTACAATATACATTAGCAGTTAAACCACCATTTATTTGAATATGCTACGGTATAAATAGGATAATGCTGCAAGCAACTGTATAAATAGTAGCTCGAGTCAACATTCTTCTTCAAGTTTAGGAAATTACTGTCATAGATGACCCATTATAATAAAAGATAGATTATAATGGTATCGACGAACCTGTAATACAATCAGAGACGAATGTAATTTAAAGAAGATGCATTTAAATACCGCAATATGGAATCCTAGTTATAGTGGAATAAAGATCATGAAAAATGCAATTTTGCTATACAAATATGAACCAGTTCCCGTACACCTAATATACGCTACTGCAATGCGCTGCAAGTAAGCTTTAAAGAACTATGTATCTTCAGGTCAAGATCTGGGGTACATGTAGCGTTTTATAATTAGAACGTGATGATAATATATTTGCCTCTTGGAGGACTTGACTGTTCTTGAGCGTAATCTCGTATTTCAAATAGTTTTCCATTCTAGGAAAACCCCAAGTTGTAGCTCTACATGAACTTTCCGATTAAATAGTTAAAATTATGAATTTCAGATTACCCTAAAAATTAGCGCCATTAAACGAACATGTAGACCACCACAACAGCAACCAAGAACCAACACTCGTCAGTCAGAAACGTCAAACCCCAAATTTCTACATGGATGAGTTGAAAGCACACGAGTATATGCTACATACATACATACATAACTATCGTGGGCTTCCAGCGCTTTCGTAGTATGCTATTATATTGTAGTTCTGATTATAACTTTAAGTACTTCATACGATAAGTTTTATAAGGTGAGGCCCCTTGGTAATGTACAAAGGTAGCAGCTTGGAGCAACATATGCCCAAGAAACCAATCAAAAAGGGGTTCAGAACTTGCGTAGTTTCTTGTGTTGTCACTGGGTATTATATCAATATATCTTTTATGAGCGGGTGATAAGCTTCATTCGGTGAAGCTTTGTTGAAAAATATTCAACAAGAATATTGCCACTATTATTTTATCCGCAAAGGTTCCTGTCGAACGACTAGTAATGGCGATATCAAGGGCTGTAGCAGGTTGGGGCAATATATGTCAATAAACCCAACCAATCACCGTTTTCGAATTTGTGTAATTGCTTGTGCTGTTATTACGAATTATATCAGTATATTCTTTTATGTGAGAGTGATAAGCTTCAGTACGTGACGCCTTGTTCAAAATATTCAACCAGAGAAAACGCGGTTTTAAAATTTCGACAATTGCTTGTGCTGTCACGGGGTATTATATCAGTATATCTTTCATGAGAAAGCGATAAGCTTCATCAGATAAAGCCTTGTTTAAAAAGATACAACCAGAAGGTGTTCTCTATTATTTTATCCGCGAAGGTTCTTGTCAAACGGCGAGTAATGGCGATATACAAGTGCTGTAGCAATTTGGAACAATATATGTACGCCAAACAACCCAACCAAACGCGGTTTTAGAATTTTGATATTTGCTTGTACTGTCACTAGTTAGTATATCAGTACATCTTTTATGAGAAAGCGATAAGCTTCATCAGGTGAAGCCTTGTTTAAAAAAAGATACAACCAGAGGATTTCCTCTATTATTTCTCCCGTCAAGGTTCCTATCAAACGACTTGTAGTGACGATATACAAGGGCTGTATCAGCTTGGAACAATATAATGCCAATGCACCCAACTAAAACCCGGCTTTAGAATTTGGGGAATTGCTTGTGCTGTCGCTACTTATTATATCAGTGTATCTTTTATGAGAAACCGCTAAGCTTCATCAGGTGAAGCCTTCTTTAAAAAGATACAACCAGAAGATGTCCTCTATTATTTCATCCGCGAAGGTCCTTGTCAAACGACGGGTAATTGTGATATACAAGTGCTGTAGCAGGTTGAAACAATATACGCCAATCAACCCAACCAAACGCGGCTTTAAAATTTGGGTAATTGCTTGTACTGCCACTGGGTATTATATCAGTATGTCTTTCATGAGAGAGTGACAACCTTCATCAGGTGAAGCCTTGTTTAAAAAGATACAATCAGAAGATGTCCTCTATTATTTCATCCGTCAATGTTCCTGTCAAACGACGAGTAATGACGATATACAAGGGCTGTAGCAGCATGTATAGCTCCATGCTGCTACATGCCAATGTCCCTAAGCAAACGTGGTTTTAGAATTTGGGTAATTTCTTGTGCTGTCTATGGGTATGGTATCAGTGTGTCCTTTTCTGAGAGAGTGATAAATACTATTAGGTGAAACCTGGTGTAAAAAGATGCAACCAGAAGATTTCCACTGTTGTTTCATCCCTTAAAATTTTTGTTAAACGACGAGTAATGGCGATATACAAGGACTGTAGCAGTTTGGAGGAATATATGTCCATGAAACTGACAAAAAACGGCTTCAGAATTCTGGTAATTTCTTATACTGTTACTGGGTATTTTATCGGTATATCTGCTTATCAGAGAGTAATAAGCTTTAGCAGGTGACGTGTTGTTTAAAATATTCTACCAGAAAATTTCCACTATTACTTCATCCGTCAAGGTTCCTGTCAAATGACGAGTAATGACGATATACAAGGGCTATAGCAGCATGGAGCTATATATGCCAATGTCCTTAAGCAAACGTGGTTTTAGAATTTGGGTAATTGCTTGTGCTGTCTATGGGTATGGTATCAGTGTGTCCTTTTCTGAGAAAGTGATAAATATTATTAGGTGAAGCCTGGTGTATAAAGATGCAACCAAAAGATTTCCACTGTTGTGTCATCCGTTAAAATTTTTTGTTAAACGACGAGTAATGGCGATATACAGGGACTGTAGCAATTTGGAAGAATATTTGTCCATGAAACTGACAAAAAACGGCTTCAGAATTTTGGTAATTTCTTATACTGTTACTGGGTATTTTATCGGTATATCTGCTTATCAGAGAGTAATAAGCTTTAGCAGGTGACGCTTTGTTTAGAATATTCCACCAGAAAATTTCCACTATTACTTCATCCGTCAAGGTTCCTGTGAAATGACGAGTAATGACGATATACAAGGGCTGACAGCTTGGAGCAGTATATGCCCATGAAGCCATGAAAATTAAATGTAAGATAAGAAAAGTTCCACATATTTTATATGAGAAGATCTTTAGAAGTAACAAGGCAAGGTAGGCTGAGAACAAATAAAATATTGACCGAATGGGAAGAAGCTGTTCTATTACAAAATCACATGAAGATAAGACCTTACAATCGTATGGTCGCGTAAATCGTATGCCATAGCACAGATGGCCGAAGAACTTTGGAATGGTCACACAGAGTGAAAAGAAAAAGAGGAAGACCCAATGTTAAATGGAAACGTTTGTAAGCCAGGCGATATTAGAAAGAGATTTAAGTGAAAATAGAACCTTCCGAAAACAAAAAAAAAATAAACAAGTCATAAATTGGAAAACGTCTAAGGAGAAGAAGATCGTAACAGTATTTGATAAGTAGAACATTGGTTCCCATATCACTGACTATCCATGTCGTACCGGTTTGAAAGTCCCGATACTTTCTATTGTCAACTAGACCACCCTATTCTTTTTTCCTACGAAGTCATCTCGTGGAGTAATAATTTCTAAAACTATTGCACCATGACGGTTAAGTAATAAAGTTCCAAATGGCCCCTATTTACATTAACAAAAAATTACTTTAAACTTACGTACCACCTTTGTTAGGTTTTCTATGCTCCGCAACAAATCGATCATGATTATAATCATAGTGAGAGTTCGAAGCTCTAGTAGTAACACGAATCTGCCGTCGTCCAACCCACTCAGCCAGGCAGTTATGAAAAGGTAACTGTTGAATATCACCGAACCTAAATTGAGCAAAAACCACAAAACGAAAGAAGGTCTAGAATATCCGACATAAACTTCACATTCTGGTATATAGATGTATGTAAACGTTGGAATCCTTGTAATTGGTACACGAAAGTACTGTATTCATTCTGTTCTCTTGGATAATGCAAAAAATTATGGTTTCTTGTTATGTAGCTCAAGTGTCCTTTCATATATATTTTCAGAAATTTGTGGCTGGTTTTAATCAGGCTAATTATCATAACATTTTCTGCGCCAAATTGTGAAACCACAGCCACTTCAACAAATCCCACTATTATAGAAACGGGTCTTCTTATGGTTGTCCAGGAGTATAACTGGTCGTATGGGCGGGTCAAGGTAAATGTAGATATGCCAGAAACGATAACTGTCAACCCAATGATGTAGTAGACACACAAGCGTCGAATTTGTGAAGTCTTCCTTGAGTTTAGCATTGTGTGGATACCATATATTTTTCTATGAGCAATTATCCCCGTCCAACACTTCAAATCATTGATGCGATCGTTATTTTTCACAATATGAGTAATGATCACTACTAATCCACCGGCTGAATACATAGTTTCGGTTAACAGTTCCATGATATCTATTTCGTCGTACCGAAGTTCCCTGGCCATTAAGTAAATGTACCATAAAATAGCCAGTAGTACGAACAGAGATAAGCAATATGAATAGACCAAAGCTGGAAGCATGGGCTTAAATTCAGACATCGAGGTGGGATTCTTTGAGTGGCTGCATGTGAATTTAATAGGAAATATACCAAATATGCGACTGTATACTAAAATAGGCCCAATTGAACAGACTAGGCAATCTTTTATTTCCGGTTTCAGGGGAACCCTCGACTTAGATTTAAACATTTTACTGGTTACCAAACCGAATCTCTAAAAACTTCCACCAAGAACGTAAAGGGTTATTATCAAATTGGAACTAGTAAAAGCATAAAATTTTAATTAGGAAAAAGTCGTGATTCTATTTGTTATGTCCGAACTAATAAATCAATACTGACAGGCGATAATTGAGTTTGTGTAATGAGCTTAATGTGGCATTATTAAGCATTTAATTTAATCTAAGGAAACCTTGTAAAATCATGGACAATTAAAATTTCAATTTGACGTAATAGGTTTTGTATGTCTGCTTTCAGGTAATCGCATTTTGTGCCAATCATAACTTTGTTGGTGTACCTAAATTACATACAATGTATGTACAAACGATGTGCAATAACAACTTGCCATTGCAATTAAGAAATAGAAATACTTTTACATTTCTATATGGAATATATTGCAGCTTCTTATAGTCCCTAAAATGTACCGTTTTATTTAAAAATAGACAGTTGAAATACAGCATTTTCCATTCCACTCAAGGAACGACATTCCGTAAACAAGTTATATAAGAGGCAAATCATCACCCCCAGCATCCTTTTCATTGTAATCACAGTATAAAGTTGGTGACTATCAGCGACATCAGCTTGCGCTATGTAAGATCTTCGGTTTGGAACAATATCGCTCATATGCATGTGCCCCAAACTAAAGCTACCTCAAAAACTGTCCAGTTCAGGCTTTCGCTTCCTCAAGAACATGCCTGAAAACCAAGGAATCCACGGTATCCGTTTTCCTTTCACCGACAACATACTACACTAACTGTTTTTTCATATATGGCTTTCGTTGGTACCTTCCTTATCAGCGACTACGTGTTTTCAAAGACGACGTCCACTGCCATAAAAATCGTGATTTTTGGAGAGTACAGACGATCAGTATCTACTGTGACTGAAAGTAAAAGAAGGCCTCACCATCCCACATCCAACAGCAGAGTAAGATCATCAGCAATATTATCTTCACCACCGGCAAGCACGAGTGTTCACAAATTCTATCAAAATCTTTTACATTAACTTTTCACCACTTCTCTCATAAAATCAACTTCTTAATCCGTGAGAGAAGGTGACTGCGCTGCACATTTATTAGGACACGGGACCCCCAATGAAGAAGAGCTGTAACCGACCGAACGCCATTGTGCGGCTGCAAACTATATTCTGGAAGGCTCTTTGCATCGCGGTGGATAGATCCCTGCTATGGAAGAAACGGTGCCGAAGCATGACTGATTAATACAAATAGTCGATAACATAGCTCAGATCGTCACAGATACTCAACGCCAGCCCCTCTTTGGAGAGACACTTGAAGAAGTGCAAAGAGATCGGGATGTACCCAAATTCTCTACGTTATTGAGGGAGAAGATGTCAACAAAGCCAATATCTTCTGCGCCAGTATCACCACTTACACAGTCATGTGGCAACAACAAAGATTACTATTATACTTCTTCCACCAATGTACAACAAATATTTTCTGTAATATACATTAATATACAAATTACATACACCAAGCTGCTAATAAATCCGAGCTCGGGAGTGATCGCTATAATCCCAATTTCTATCGGCACATCGCTCTTCTTATCGTGTAGAGGAGATTTACGAGAGGATACAAAAGCGAGTAGATCAGGCCGTTATTTGTTGAGTGCTATCTACTGCCAGTCTTCTGGTTCGGTTTCTGCCTCGGAAGGCGTACGCCGATCTACTCCCCCTATTGGATGTGGTTTCCTTCTTCTTCATTGGGGATAATAGTAATACCATTGCCCGTTCCCGTGGAGATCTATCGTTCCAGCAAGAACTCTTTGTCGCAGATTATTATTTCTGGTGTTCAAAATACATAGTTCTGTCAGTGTTTTCTTCGTTGTTTCGATTTTATGATCTGACAAAATATTGTGCAATAATCTGATGTTACCATGCAATGATATAGGTTTAGCGACTCCATTATCCAGCGACCATAACCTAACTGCCTTGTTCTGCTATTCTTCTTGACTGCTATGTTTGAAAGCACCGACCGAGCGTAAACCCACCTTCAAGCTTTCTTCGCCTTACGACTACTTCGTATTAATGTGAAAACTATCAATACTGTTAAATAATAGTGAAGAGTGCAAGCAGTGACTATTTGTTTAAAATGTGCTTCGCTTTATGAGACGTAGAAGTAATTGTGTATTGCCAAGCCATTTGTCGAATAGATTTAGTATTTAATTGGTATTTGCGTTTTGAAGTCAGTTGATACTGACTACGCAGTTCATTTCCCTTGAATCTTACCGTAAATGTCGTAGCCATTAGCTGTTCAGTGAATATATTCGGACGTGTGGAGGCCTTCTTATTATATATTTAATTTATAACATGATGTTTGGTCTTAATTTGAACGTTGTTGGCTTGTAGATGTAGCAACCTTTTCTGTTATTTTATTTATTATATTTATAACCATTGTTTGAGAACCTATGGATTGTTATTGTACGTACTTGACTTCTTTATGTGTAACTTGTCAGTAGTATTGAAACAAGAAGAAAGTGCAACACGGTAGGTTTAACTTCCGCAAGCTATCGATCTTTGGCTCTTTCATGTGGTTCTACGTACAGCTGAGATTTGAAAGGGTGGTGACTAATTATTTTGACATACTCCCTGCTTCATGTCAATAAAAATTTTCATTCAGTAATCGGATTTCGCGAACGCTTCCTTCTTCCTCTACTAGCTAAAGAGTCTTTTCCATTGAATTTATGGCGGCCGGACGAAAACGTTCGATTGGCCCATAACTTATGAATTTGCAAAGCTGTTTTGCAAGCTTACGTCTATTTTAAACTAATTTTCCCTTCTGCCTTATGTTTACACATTTTCTCCCAGAGTTAAAGGACGGTCCCAACATTTAAAGATAGCGTCCACTAAATCTACATCTATAGCAAGATGATACAATGATTGTAATAGAGGTAGCGTAGATTTCAAAGCCAAAGATGTGTCCAATAGCGTAAACTGTAATATAAACGATGTGCAAATTAAAAACTACATGTTAAGGTGTAAGCTGCTTAAGTTGTTAATCATATCATCATTACCCTTTCCCTGTCCAATTGCGGATATATGCCTTTCCCATACTCTTCCACCGTTTTCGATTCTCCGCTTCTCTTATCCAGTTTAGACCCGCCGCCGTTCATCGGACCATCTTTTTATGGGTCTTTCTCTAGTTCTGTTTTCGGTCCTTTTTGGGGATAAAATGCAAAAATTGCCCTTAAGGAAAAGTACCGTGCGATCGATAAAAACCCAAGCCCAAGGCGCCCTTGGAATTTTGAAGATTTGTCTTAGATTAATCTGTAATTATAGAGATGCAAACATTATAAATATTTTTAACTGCCATTCATTAATAATGACAATTTACATTTCAAATTCAAACTTTACTAGGTTATTTATTTAATTATTTAATAGTAATTTAAAATTAACACTTTATTTTGCCGGTGTTTGTCTATACTTTTAGTTAGGTATATTCAAGGTTACATTGCCGTCTCAAGTGTTCTCTGGTCCCTGTGGTCGAAGTAGTGAGTTTATGCAGTTGTGGGATATGTAAATAAACGGTTATTTGAAATAAAATTGTTACAGACACATTTACAGAACAAAGTAAATAACTGATTTTTCAGAAGAAGTTGAGAATGTTGACCATTGTTCTCTAACCATAAATGAACTCTTCTCTTAAGATTTTCAAACACATTTATCAGAGTATTAGGGATAAGTTCATCTAACTTTTATAAAATAGCATTTTGTAAATATTCTAGATTCTGTGGTTTATTACCAAAAAAATTGTTTCTTAGATAATGAAATAGAAATAAATCTGGAACTGTAAGATCGGATGATTGGCGAAAACAAATGTCTATTAATTAATCGATCATCATAATTTTACTGTAAAAATTGTATCACGCGATTAACAGTATGCGCTGTGGCAATGTCCTGCTGGTATTAACCATTTTTAATTTCATTATCTGTTATGTTGTTTCATTTTGTTGGTTCATATGAATTAAAGTCTTATTTTAATTGCCGCTCTTAGGTCGATTACTGTTTTATTATTCCCAAGGTTAAACTACGGTTAGTCACTTTTTCGAAACTACGCTTCCCGGAAGTTCCACGTGGAATATTCTGTTCTACAATTCTTGCAACATATTTCGTCATATGATGAAATATTCCGGCTACTGAATATTCGCGTTTCGTTTTTTCGCCTTTCGACTTTAGATCTCCGTTCAACCCGGTTGCTCGTTAAGATGTCAGCGCCGACGACAAATACGACAAAAGTGAGCCCAAGCTTCTGAGGTTGAATGCACGTGGTTTTGCGCCGGAGCTTTTTTTTAGGAGCGCTTCTGCTAACTTAACCCTAGAATGGTAACGTGGCGTCACGGGCGACACAGCGCTTTTTAATTTCGCTCTCAATTGCACATGCGTGACTTTGCGGGGTTTCCTCTTCAGTACCTTTCCGTTGATTAGTGCTCTGTCGACTGTGTTAGTGGCGTTTTCGTTGTTGCTTAAATTTTTCATAAATTTACGTTCTGTGTCACATACGACGCCACGTTACCATTAGTGGTACAATTTGTATGTTGAATAAAATGGCCTCATCAAGCAAGGCACAAGCCGAATTGGAAGCAATTATTCGTAATTATGAAGATGGCGGTAGTGAATTAGATAATTTATCAGACATTCTGAGTGAAGCAGATGACGAAAGTGAGGATGCAGAATCAGTTGATAGCGTTCATTCAGACACACTTTCACAACAGTAGGATAGTGAGTCAGAAAGTGATTCAGATCAAGGGACGGCCCTACCAAGGAAAGCCATTTACGGGAAGAATGGCTATAAATGGCACGCTTCTCCTTTTTATTCAAAAAATACCAGAACTGTTCAAACGAGTATTGTAATACGTTTACCTGGACCAAAGGCAAGTGCTTCTAAAACGCCAGAAGAGATATCAACTTGGAAGTTGCTTTTACTGAAGAATAATGACTGTATTACTCAATACACCAATGATGAAATTACAAGGCAATCCACCAGGTACAATAGTAAGCAAATATTTGTAGGTGCAACCAACAAGGAAGAAATTTTGGCCTTGTTGGGTCTTCTGTACATGAGTGGAGTTCTAAATCAAGGCACTGTAAACACTTGCGAGTTATGGTCGAGACAAGTTGGCCTGCCTACTTTTAGAGCAACTATGTCACAAAAACGTTTTGAATTTTTGGTGAACTGTCTTCGCCTCGATGACAAAGCAACAAAAGTGGACATAAAAAGCGAAGACAAATATTTTCTCCTATTAGATTTTTATGGGATAGATTTATTATAAACTGTGGCAGTAATTACACTCCCGGAGAATATGTTACAGTAGATGAGCAGTTACTCAGTTTTAGGGGTAGGTGTCCCTTCAAAATATATATTCCGAACAAGCCCAACAAGTACTGAATTAAAATTGTTATGGCTTGCGACTCTAAAACAGATCTGGCTGAAAAACTAATGGCAAAAAAGCTTACAATGGTTGGGACTTTGCGGAAAAATAAGTCCCACAGTTATTAGCAAAAAAAAACTGCTCCTTGTTCCGACTTTGTTTATGACCAAAACAAAATCTTAGTTTCTTTTTTACCAAAAAAAAAAGGCAAAATAGTTTTATTGTTGTCATCTTTCCACACATATGGAGATATTGACAATGAAACACAAAAACCGGAAATTGTACTCTTTTACCACACAACAAAAGGTGGAGTGTACACGTATGACCAGTTGTGCCATTCTAAGACAGTGGCACGTAAAACTCGTCGGTGGCCACTAGGAGTATTCTATGGAACGTTCGATGGAGCGGGAATCAATGCATTCGTAGTTTTCAAAAATAATAAGATGAAACAGAGTCCCAATCAAAAAATACAACCAAGAAGAGAATTTCTGAAGAACGTAGCTACGCAACTGACAATGCCACATCTTCAAAACAGGCTTAGAATTCCAACTTTATCAAGATTTTTACGTGCGCAGATTTTAGATGACTTAGGCGAAAAAAAGATATAGTGCCAGAAAATGCTACAAAAAATCTACGTCACTACAGAGATGCCACTTTTGCCCTAGATGCGTCAACAGAAAAGGACCAATGTGTACGGTGTAATGGTGCCATATGTGCTAAACATAGAAGGGCTATTTGTCCATCCTGCACAGAGGAGATTTAAATTTTAAGTACAGTCAAACTCCCATATTACGAACGTCTATATAGCGAATTTCTCTATATAACGAAATTTTGCGCTACACGCTGCACCTTTAACCAAAAAGCACATGTAAAACTGTTTCCAAATAGCGAAATTAAATTTCTATTTAACGAATTTTTTAGCGTAAAAAAATAAAATCTATGAAAATCTTAATGGTTTTGGGAATTTCGTACCCAAATATTGTCTATTATAAGTTCTTCCGGTACAGTCATAGAGTTTTCCAAGAATTGTAAAGGTTTTGTCAAGTTTACGACTTCCTTTATGTTTAAATGACGTCTTTTCTTAATGGGCATCTTAAAGCAGAAAATTGCAATAGAAGCCTGTTTTAAAAACGGTCAGTTTACGCAAAATGTCGTAGCGAAAGTGTTTAAGCATTACAGAAAAAATTAAAGTGTTGCAAGAAGTTGATAAAGGTTAAAAAAAAAGATATTGCAACAATATTCGGTATTCCTGCCAGCAGTTTATCAACCATTATAAAAAATCGTGAATCGATGTAGGAAATGCAGCAAAACGTGCTAGAACATGTGTGTACGAAGATGTTGATGAAGCAATTTTGAAGTGGGTCCATTTATCTACTCGTATTACATATGTAAACAAATTGTATTAAATTTATTTTCAAAAAAAATCTTATTTCTCTATAACGAAATTACTCTATTGCGAATTTTTTGTCAGATTTTAGCGACTTCGTTATATAGAATTTTGACTGTACTTTGTAAAACGCAATAACGGTATTCGGTATTTGTCAATGAACAAATTACATTATTTTCCTTCTATAGCACTTTAAAACTTGAAAACTGAACTGGTGTCGCCCGTGACGCCACGTTACTATTAATGTACCAGAAAATAACGTTACCATTCTAGGGTTAAGTTACAGTAACGTTTTCTTGCCTAGGGCAGGATATTCTTGATATTGTGTCGGATTAAAAATATTAGTATCGCGTTTTATCAAAAAAAAAAACAATTTAGGGAAATTGTTTTCCCGACTTGTGTCGGGCTACAGCCAGTAACCCCGTGACATCCTCCACTAAGCTGTTGCCACATTCAAACCTCGTTCAACGACGAAAGTCGTGATCCAGCTTTCAGGGGCGTGTCTGCGAATTTTGTCTGCTTCCCGAATAACCTAGGAGCACCCCAAATTGTGCCCCTCTCTCTCTGCTCCCTACCGAAGAAAACTAAGGTAAAATTTGCAAATGTACTATACAGTAATTGTTTTATCCGGTTTACCAGTGCTTCGCTGGCAACTAAAAAATAGAAAAATTCAAGTCCCTTGTAATATTAAAGTAGGGCAACCTTCGATGGCTGCGCAGATCTTTCAATAAAGTAAATATCGCAAGGCAGGGGCGGCGAGCTGTGTGGTTTGGACGTCGCAATAATCCTTTGTTTAGCTCATAGTGTTTTTTCCTTCTTATCCTAAATTGTACTATGTGTGTTACCAGTTTCAAGCAATAGCAATTATATTTATCTTAAAATTTACCATATCTTTTATTTCTGGTGTATTTTATTGTGTGCATGACTTTTGTAAGCGTTATATACAGGAGGAGGTACAATAAAGGTGAGTTCGATTCCCGTAAGCTGCTGGCTGCAATCAGCTGTGATTTGGAAGGTAGCGTGTACTAATTTTGACTTACTCTGTACACAACCACGTTGAATTTCCTTCCGCCAAGCTTTTCTTGTGAACCACTCTTACTTCTCTGAGTTAAACCGAAGGCACATCCATATTTCCTGTTGCGGGGCGGCGAAAAAGCTCATTTGGCCCGGAACACATCATGAAGTGCATTGAAAAAGGAGGTTAAGATATTCTCCAGATAATAAACGGGAGTTATATTTTTTACAATAATCTTCTAAACTATTCGTCTTCTTGAAATAACTAATTGTTTGTGGATGTAATGGTGTTTCCTCGAACATATACAGATTATATGTTTCCAATATTCTCATATTTTGGCTGTTAAAATACCTATCGAGGTGAAACCACGCTTCATCACTGAACCAAATATAATCCAATATGTCATTATTATTGTATGTTGTTTAAGGATAAGTGACAATAATTTGTTCGGGTTGGAAAATCGTCTGCATTTTGTATGGAAACATGTTCAAATTTTGTTTTAATTGTTCCACAAGTACCGTATGACAAATCAATTTCTTAACTTAGTTTAATTTCTAATCAGCATGGAAACCGTTGCTTCCATGATATACCTATCCATAACTTCTGCAGTTCTTTTCACGGGTCTTCCTGATCCCCATTTCCTTTCAACGATACCACTTTGTCTACAATTAATCACAATAATCTTGACAGTTTGATAGAAATTGTAATAAGTAAAGTTAGCAGTCTCATTCGGACAACGCTGTCGAAATTCTGGGAAATAGGTCTGAAATAAATATTGCCATTCAGCACCTTCATTCTGTGTACCATTAAAGAAGGTTCAAATAAGAAAATTTTATGTTCTAGTTTTAACATATTAAAATTCACAGTAATGTAATATGTAATTGTAATAACGTTTGTTATGATTATTTCTACACTCACGATTGATTTGCCATTCAGCAGGCTGTGTTTTCTTTTCTTAAGTTGCATTTCTAAAATATTATTTGAATGATTTCTAGCAATGTCAAAATGAAATTGCCCGGTTGCCAGCTCTAGAGTCCCCTACTTTTCTAAAATAATCTAGTAAGTTATTATTATTATTATCGTGATCCTCGTTTGTACCGCTTGCGCAGTGTCGAGGCGGTTTGGGGCAGGGCTAAGCTAGTTTGTGCTATGCACAACAGGGCCCGCCTGTGCGGGTTACCGTGTTGGTGCGAAACCATGCTTGGCTTGCCTGTTGTGTGTGAATGTTTTTGTTTATGGTCTTGATACTACTCTAATGCGACCGTAATTCGAGGAGTGCCATTAATTTGATTCCCAATGGCAAATGGAGACCGGGACCCAGGGAATTAGAAAAATTTCTGACCCTGGGAAGATTCGAACCGGGAAACGTTTGGACTATTACATCCAAACCTTGGCCTTCTACCACTGAGCCATCCCCGCCCTTTTATCTATTAAGTTTAGAATTCATAAAACACATAATATATTATACCTACTTAATTGAGAGAATGGTGAAAGTTATTAACAAAGTTACTAAAATGCAAATTGTGAAAGCTTTCAATCATTATAAAAGAGATAGGCTAGATTTCACACGATTTACGATTATAAATCGATTAATTGATATATTTGGGGTAAGCATGTATTAGATCTTAAATTTGCAATTGCAAATTACTTATAATTTTAGGTGTCTGAACGTTCTATAAGGGACATTTTATTTGAAGGACAGGACGTTTTGAAATCTTCCATTTAAAGTATACGGGCTGAGATGGACGTTTTCTTACATTACACGTTTAGAAAAGATTTGCAACGACAAATTTGGCAGTATCATATGAAGAATGAACGTTTTACTCTCGACAAACTCTTGGCTGACTCTCGCGAAAATTTGGAATACTAGGGGGGCAGCACTACTTTATTCAAAATTATTAAATCAACGGGTTACAAACACAAAATGGTAAATGGACGCAAAATTTTATGTGGACAAAAACATGTCGTTGTATCCAAAATTAAATTTTGGAGACAAATTCTCCAATATCAAAATTCTAGTGAAAATGTGACATTCGTGTACCTAGGCGAAACGTGGATCTACCAAAATGGATCCGCGAATCATCAATGGGTACACGAAACCGATCTTAAAAGTAACCCAGCCAAAATTAAAAGTGAGGGGAAGAAGTTCACGACTTTGAATGCGGATGTAATTTAGGCTTTTGGAAGGGTGCGACATGTTACTAGACTCAAAAACAACAACAGGGACTATCATAAAACTATGAATGGGGAAAGTTTTCAAAATTGGTTGGTTAATCAGCTGATTCCTGCTTTGGACAAGTTGCAAGGAAACTTTGTCGTGGTTATGGACAACGCACCTTTTCATTCAGTGCAGTTTGACAAGCCGCCCACATTTTCTTTCAAAAAAGATGTATTGCAGGAATGGTTGGTTAACCACCACAATGTCGAAATTCAGGGCAATATTACTAAGAAAAATTTTGGGAGTTAATTAAACCTTTTACAGCAGATGGAAGTAAAAGATACATAACTGACGAAATTTTGAAAAGCGCAACTATGAGGTTCTTCGATTGCCTCCATACCATTGTCAATACAACCCAATTGAAATGGCGTGGGGGTTTTGTAAGACCTATTACAATAAGCACATAAATTCGCAGCCAAAATCGAAAGACAAGGTTGCAAATCTATGGCGTGAGGCTCTTTCAAAATGTACCCCCGACATGTGGCAAAATTTCTGTGAACATTGTGAAAAACTTATTTTGGAAGACTGGACAAAACATATGGGAAATCTATCGCTTGAAAATATTCCTCCTTTCATTATTTCAATTGGGGAATCTGATTCAGATTCGGAGGGTGCCGATGAATCGGATACTTCTAGTGATAGCATGAAGGCGGAATAGAGTAGGGGATATTGTTTTGGCATCTAAATTGTAAATGAATGTTTCACAGTTTTTATCTCGCCCGAGAAAAACACTGACCTCAGTGGAATACGAACTTGGGCCTCTTAGCATCAGAGACAAACAGTCAACCACTAGACTACCATAATATCAATTTGAAACATGAGCGGCATGGACGTTAATTCTTCTTAATTTGCTGCAAGACTTAAATATAGGACAACAAAGAATGCCGTGGAATATGCTCTGTATACATACGATTTGATTTCAGAATTCTCGTGTAGAAAGAACAGCAATGTGTATTTGGAATGTGTTACGACAACATTTAAATTATAGTTATTATTTTATTTATAATGAAATCATTATTATATCTAAGTATTATAAATCAATATTGAGCAGCAATAGGCGGACGTTAAATGAACAAACAAGCTCCACTGGCAACATTATCTGCTTTCAAAAAACATAACCTCCATCAAGAAAAACTAACATAACCCAACTTAAATAATTGACAAATTTCAATGATACCACACATTCCCCCAGATTTCCACAGCCTGTTGGATGGAAAATCAATCGTGTATAGATTATAGTTAAATAAATAACCTAGAGTTTTGAAATGTAAACTGTCAGCTATTAACGTATGACAGTTAAAAATAGTTATAATGTTTACATCTTTGTAATTACAGATTAGCCAAGGACAAGATTTTAAAAGCACAAGGGTGTCTTTGACTTAGTTTTTTTTGCACTCACGGCGCAAGCACAATCTTAGGCAAATTAAGAAAGAAATTATAATCATTGCGGCGTTCGACCTTCTTAGATTTCTTTTTCGATCTGCTCGATATCTGAAATATATTTAATGCAGTCTCTAGTGTATAATGATTCAATCGATATTGGTGTTCTTGACAACGTTGACTGTATTCTTTGATTTTATTATTAATTAATAATTAAACACAGTTGAAACAGAAATATCAAACTTTATTAATGTAATCATATGTAATTTTGTCATAAATATGTTTACATTAATGTCACAATAATATAGGCAATTCTTTTAAAATAATGGTGTCATGAATCGTTTTACCACAATCCTATAACTAGTGTCTCTGGAGTATACCGGATGATTTTGTGCTCATTATACAGTAATACACAATATTTTACAAAATATTATAAGCTAGTTTCATGCGGTGCAAGATATGTGTAACATTTCATATGAAGTGCTGTGTTATATTATTATAATTTATAGTTATATTTGATTTTATCATCAGCTACAGATATATTGAAAAAATAATCCTTATGGAGTAGTAGTACAGGTTTAAATAAAATATGAGAAAACATAACCTCAAAGAAGTTGTGCTAGCTGATCAATTATAAGTTTCTCCAACAACCACAGTGGATGGAGAGTTGTTGGAAAGTTCCGGAGAAAATTCTTTAAGGTTGGTAATCATGTTAATCAAGAGTTAAACTAAATAAATGTTTTCGGGACATTTCTTTCACCCTGAGTAGATAATATATGCATGTTGGAAATTTTGGAATGATCTCAAGCTCATTGATTTTAAAAGATAATTTAGAATAATCAAGTTATATAAATGTGTATCTGTTGTTAATTTTTAAACTAATAAGTATATAATTAACTATTGCGAAAAAAAATGAATCCAAATGTGGTAAGTATATACAGTGGTTTATCCTCTTGAGGAAGTCCAAATAAATAGGTGTGTTTGTTAAATATACTTATTGATTGGCATGGTTCTTAAGTAGTTTGAGGTTCAACTAATCACTAATAAATCAAAGTTCCTTTTAAATTCGGCTTTAAAAGACACATTTCCTTGCTCCATTCGGATAATGATTCTGTATGGTACACAACTATTAACAGATAGTATATGAAATCGTTTATCTTTGAGGAGGCCTCTCTCGCAAATAGATGTATTGCGGATGCATTTATTCATTCGCATACTTATTAAGTAGTTTAAGGTTCAAGTACTGGCAAATAAATCAGAACTTCTTAGAGGCTCAACATCAAAAAATATATTTCCTTGGTCTATTTGGATAGTGATTTTATTTGGTACACCACTATCAAAATCCAGTATAAAAAGTGGTTTGCCTTTGGGAAAGTTCTTTTTAATAATCTATTGACTAACTGCGCCATTGTGGTTCAGTGGTTAGAGCACTGGGCTCTGGTGCGGAAGGTCGGGAGTTCAAATCCTCGACTCGTTGCCTGGCCGGAGGCCTACCCACTCTCTGTAAATAATTGGGTACCTGCGTTCAAATGAACAATGGGTAATAATGCGGTTGTCTAATGTGTGATGCACACCACTCCACCACCACACCATGTGTGATTAATTTAGCACGCGACAACCCGGTGAGGGAGCAAGGATACATGAGCTCTGACTTTTCGTCTAGTAGGGTAAACCCCGTCATACTGGACATCAAAAGGTACATTTTCTTGCTCTAACTAGATAGTGCTCTAACTTGATACACAACTATCAACAGGCAGTATAGAAAGTGGTTTATCCTTGGGAAAATCCTTATAACAAATAGATGTGTTGTTCATTCTTAAGCAGTCTAGGGTTCAACTAATTACAAGTAAATCAAAAGTACTTAGGAAGGCGATTGCAAGAAAACTATTCTTTAATGAAATGTATAGCTTATTTTTCTTTACTCATTTCCCCATGATGTACGGAATTGCAACGCTACCAACACATATGTTATAACTGTACCAGAAATCTGAAAAAATACAATATTAGAATTCCCTGATGGTTTAATTGATGTGTGAGAACAGAACGTGTTTTCCTGGTGTAGCGTTCAGAAAGATATGGCACTATTAAACCAAGAACCAGGTTGTTTGAATAAAATACTTACGGATGCTAGTAATCGAGTTCCAACAGTAAATATATCAGAAGCCCTAAGCACGGGTTTCTGAATATTTAACGTAGTTATAAGCATTTCCACCTGCAAAGTAACATTAATTTTAAAAACTAGATGTAGATAAACTAACTAAACAACAAATGATGTTTAAACACGCACCTGTGCGGCCTCTGCAGTGCTTAGTTTACTAATTGGATATTTAAACAAAAACGACAGAATGTCTTCGCTCTGGAAATAATAATACAAATTAATATGTATGCAATGAGTATTTTTAATAAAGGTAACAGTAAAACTGCAACACATTTCTCTGGAGGTAAATTTAAGGTTTAAAATGCATAAGATTGTTTGTTTTTTGCAAAGCAAAATAATTATTGGGAGGAATCTACGACATGGATGAATACTGTATTAATCTACCAATGCGAATTGGAAGTCGTTGGTGACATCCAGTATTAGGCAATTTCTTAAATTTATTATTATTACTGCTTATACAGTCGTACATTAGTAATAATGAATATACAACTTGTATGGCGACAGAGACCGGAATTATTATCATTTGGTTACTCATATTTCTCATTATTTTGACTATTGAAGTGCATGAAGCTTCGCAACGCCATCTCAAGCAACCCCATGCGGTCTATTCCAATGATGGAATCCCAGTTACCATATCTAAAATATAGTAGTAAATATTTACATTCATCTTTAAGTTCTGTATTTCCATAGAGGCGTAGCGAGCTTCTATCTTATGCCACTGGAACGCGTTTGAAGTGCCTCAAGCACAGAGGACCTACAGCTGAAGTGGGTTTCAAATCAGGGAAAGTAGGTAAACCCTTCTAATCAGGGAAGATTTAGTAGGTATAATACCTCACTGGATTATCACTCTTTAGCGGGGGATTAGATCCATTAAAAGGTTCATGTTTGGGTTGTGGGAGTTGAGCCCCTGACCCCTAGCGAAGAAATCTAGCGCGTTGACCTACAGTTCAGGACTGCTTTAATTCCGTGTTTGGCTGTAATTAACTGTCCGCAGAAGGTGTATAAACAATAGTGACAATACTGTTAATTGGTTGGCAAAGACGGCTTTTCTGTTTGCTCTGTT
>JABXWE010025819.1:0-33841 GCA_014611495.1 Limonius californicus
ATAGACGCAATTTGTCTAACAACCTGAAACAGTAGAATTTCTTATTCCAGAAAAGTCTGTACTGTATTTAACGCCCGTAGAATATATGGTTACGTTCGTTTTGGGGGGTTGCCTATACTTGCTTACAAAGTAAAATTGATTTGACCTATATGCCGTATTACTTCTTCCGTTTTCGGTACTTTAAGCAGTGGCTGCCCAAATTCTGAAAAAATCTTGAAGTTCTTCGGTTGATTTTCCACCCTTTTTTAATTCATTTTGATTTATTGTAACTACTTCGATGTCGTTTTACTTATGTTAAATTTAATATAGTGTCAGTTACTAATGCACTCAGCAAGTTTATTTTTTCTTCCCAATTGTTGCTAATATATTTGCATATACCAAGAGATGCCCCCATATTATGAATGTACGGTATAGAGTATAGACAACCAATCTAAGGGCTGACATACTGCTGCACCAACAATTCTTTTGTTTGCAATTGGTTCTCTGTCTTTCTATTGCTAAGCTTGCACATTTTAATTAAGCTGGTAATTTGTTTCTGTTAACAATTGATAGTTTTCAGAATTATAGCACCTTCTATTATTTTTCATTTGTTGAAATTCATTGGTTTACTGACGGGCTGTTACTTAATATTTTCTTTCTTTTACACAGCTTTTTTGTTTCTATTTTTATAACATTCTTTACATTTAAAATACCTGCACGTTCATGGTTTGCTCTATAATAGACAGTTTATTTGTTAGATGCAATAATTTTTATGGCTCTGTTAATTCTTTACTTTTTAATTGGCAAAATTTTTTCTTTTCTCTGTTGTCATTTAACCCTAAAAGTAAGTATAATTTGTAGGCTGTAAAATTATGGCAATGTAAAAACCTAACACCTTAGTCATTTCATTCATTCATTGATTCATTCATCATATGTGGGAATTTGAAATCATTACGAATATCGGCATTTAAAATTCACGTTATAAAACAATTTATAAATAACTTCTTCGTGTATTAATTTTTCTGTGATTTTTCCTTTTGATGTTAGGAAATTAATTAGTTTTCGAATTCACAATAGTGCAGTGAGAAAAACTTGTTGTTACTTAGCCTGTTACCACATACTCTATAGATTTTATATGAAAACTGTGCTAAAATATGATCATTTAACATATGTTAAATATAAAAGTTATTTAAGTTAAAGGATGGAAACATGTGAGTGAATTTTTTACTCTCATATCCATTTCATCAGTGTACCATAAATTAGTACAATAGATTACTGAAAATGACATCACTTCCCTGCAATACGCATACAAATAATTTTAGATAGAATTTATTTACACAGACTGTTACCATTTGAATGTATACTATTATTACAAACCGAGATCTATTAAAGCACGAAGTATTAAGTTGATACTAGAAATTACTAAACATATAAGTTTTATATACAGCGTTTCATAAATGAAAGGTGCAAAATAAACTGCAATATTTATTTGAATTTAAAAATTATGGAACAAAGTGTTATCCTAAATGAAAATATTCAGTTTACAATTAATTACGCTTCATTAGCATGTTCTTATCGTTTTCTTGCGTTATTATTTATTAGAACGCATTTCTACTGATATATTTACTTGAAAACGAAAAGGAAATAGTACTCTATGAAGAAGATATTCTATTCCAAGTTTCAAGGCAGCCAGATATACCAGAACAAGTGAAAAGTATAGTGTTTGGAATGATATAATTATATACTTGTTATAATGATTTTGATCTATCTACAGTTTTTCTGTTAGCTAATACATAAACTGCAAGGTATAAGATGTATAAATCTAATAAAAAGTTATAATAACTAGTTTTCTTTAAATATTAAGACCAAATGGATAATGTAATTACTAATTATATATCTAATTTCGAATTTTTACTATGAATGGGTCTTGCTACTAATTTCATCAATCAGTCATGAAATTTGGTACATAATGTTTCCGAATTTATGTATTTTTCGTTATTTGTTGTAATTAAGCCAATAAATGTCATGACTAATTTAAAACTATATTTTAAACGCATCATTATGGAGGGTAGAATGATGTACCTGGTCAATTAAACTCTTCGAACTGTGAAAATGCATACACCCATTCCAAGACCAAGACAATAGTGTTAGTGCAAAAAATAAAATACTGGATTTGTTACTAAGAAGTGGTCGCTTCGGGTTGTTACCAGACAATAATTTATGCCAGTTAAGATTTAGTAATTTATACGTTTAACTAGTTAAAACGAGTTTTAATGGATTTCCAATTCTAATTTAATAACAATGTGTATACTTAATAGAGTAGCATCCGTTTATTGAATAAGTTACGAACACACCGCTTAAAAACTTAAAAGTCGGCGACCAAACTAAATTGTAACCTCGTATTTCTAATTTATTTACCTGCTTGTGATATTTAATTTTTGAAAGTCTGTATGAGTTACCATTAATTAGTTATACGAAAGTACCTATCCATCATTAGTAGCTAATGTCACATTATTTCTGAAACGTTAAGTCTGAGTGCGTTGCCTTTCATCCATACTTTTGAGGATGACATCACTGGACTTTTATTCAAGAGACTGCATAAACAAATCTATCACTGCCCAATAAAACAGTCACTGCACAGGAATACCAACTGCCATTCTACATGCAACATGAATGTTACCAGATATCCAAATAAGTATTTTGTTTCTTCTAGTCTTATTCGTTACTTAAAAAATATTTGTTTTCTTAAGATCGCAAGTGTCTACTAACAGCCATTTTTGTGATTGTTCTTAACTTAATAATCTTAATTCAACTGAAACTTGACATTACGCTAATGATAAAAATAGTTACAGGAGAAGATTATCAAAATCTTGTAGGTATTAATTTGCATATTTTGTAATAATAGTTAAGTACATGAAGTTACTTGTTAGGTAATTAGTAAATTATAGAGAGTTTATATTCTAACAAAGCATGCCTTTCTTGAGTAAACCAGGTGATGCAGCAGAACTTGATATTACTTATCCAAAAGTAACATTTCTGTATTTCTATTATTGTCAAATTTTGTTACATGTTCGATTATTGTTGTAATGAGTAAATTTACTAGCACTCTTGCCTAAAACTCAGGTAGGTGCATAAATGATGAAAAGTTTAAATAAACATATGAAAGGTGTGTTAATTACAGAATACAGTTTTCCACGATTTATTTAGTTCATCGCAAGCAATCGAATAAGCATGGTAAGTACCTACGAAAATTGATCAACATGGATATGATTTTTACACATGTATTCCACTACTATCAGTTAGCTACCAAATTTAATTAGTACCTTAGGAAACGATAAAAAACTCGCGATCGCGATCGCGTGTAAAAACAACTCGCGTGCCTTTGATTGGGAACTATAGCATATAGAAACGGCGATTCAGTAACGGTTTAAGCAAAAAGTATAAACCAAGACTTTCTAAACCAGAAACCACCGGAACTAAGCTTTTTATCGTCCGTAATAACGTCTCGTTTACAGTTTGATTAACAAAATTTTCGATAATCGTTTGCTAGGAAAAGCAAAAAGTGTTTTCATGTAAGCATGCATTTTACAATATTTACTGAACAATATGTACTATAGTTCAGTTGCTATAGTTATTTATTACTACGGATCTCGAAGGAGCAGGGCGAACAAGCGCTGTCAGTCGAGGTCACAGTGAAATGCGGCTCAATCGGCCTCGGAGTCAAGCTCCGGCTAAAGCGACCGTACTTCACTTAGTTAAGTTTAGGGTGCATGTTGTATGAATGGCTAGTATGTAAGGGACGCCCGCACCCTCTGAAGTAATGCGAACGCGGTTCCGGGGGGAACGGTAGTGTGAATGTCAAAAAAAAGTTATTTATTACTCTAAAAACGTAACATTTATGTTGAAATCTATAAGATAACATCCGCAAGGATTATGATCATCCTATACATTTCTTACAGTCTTTCCTACACGGTAGAACTCCGCGTGTGAATTTTTGATACACGTTGATGGATTCCATAACATTTTCTTTAAGAGCTTAAATATACCTCCACATGCTGCCTTAAGATTCCAGTTACCAGTACGCATCTAAAAAAATAACGATATGCAATCTAAATAAATAAATCGACTCGACACATTTATAGAAATACACGTTACAAATACCATACGATTTACTCCACAATAAAAATATTATTAGGCAATCCAAGAAAACCAAGATTCCTAAGTTTTTGCAGAGATTTAAAGCAATCAAAAGTTGGTTAAAATTTGTTAAAGCTTTGGTTTTCTCTATTCCATAGCTTCTTAATAGTCTTACACATTTTTTAATTGATTTCAAACAGAGTAAGAAGAGGTTTAGGCAAAATTCATTGTTAAGGTGTACAATAAGTCAATAATGGCTGTAGTGTATATAGAAGCTTGGAAAACGCGTCCTAGATCTTGCCCAAGACCAAGAGTTTTATTTATTAAAACTCTTGGAAGGGCAAATTAATTGCCGACATTTACGAGGTATGAAAGATTTTATGCAAGTTGTGTTCTAGACCTAGAGTAGAAAATAACTGTAGCAACTAAATTATACTATTGTAGTAACTCTTCGGTATTGAAATTCTTGTTAAATATTACATTTACACATTCCATAGCAATTATTTTATTTTAATTTAACTTTAAACAATAAAATAAATTTACACTCATCTATCCAAATAATAAAATCATTGAAAAGATTGATCCATTTTCGTTAATATTAAATTTTGTATGCTGAGAGATTGATCTGCTTCTCATCTATTTAGTGATTTTGTTCATGAAGGTACCTAAAAACGACAATATACCCCTAATACAGTATACCGAAATAATACCATTTCTTATGTTTCGGTTATATAAGTTTTGATTTAGCCCTTGTCAAGATATTTCTGTGGCAAGTTTCAGAATTTTGGCGTTTAGTACATAAAAGAACACTTACTATGTTCGTTCATATGCTGTTAGAATCTTAGCCTAACCCACGGCCACAGGGGATGTTTTTTCACTGTTATGCATAATTGGCAGGGGTAAAAATATGCTGTAATAATACTGTGTAATATACACCGTATACACATGTTTTTAAATTTATATTCCCGTAGGTATACCCCGCAGCGGTTGCGCAGAACTGCTGATGCCGGCAAACGTTATTCGCAGTGCAGAACAATCCGCGCTGGGTAGTACTCCGCTACATGAGACACAGGTAGTATTTGCAACCGGGCGTGCTTCGGGTGTCACGTAAAGCCGTCGGTCCCGAACATCTTTGACAGTCGTAAACCATGTAGTAGAACTTCTCTTCTCTGTTCGACGGGTTAGGCTAACCTCCTGCCCGGCATACGTGCAAAAAGGGTTCACAGAACCTACTTTACTTTACTGTGGCTGTACTTAATTAACATGTCGTTGATCTATACACAAAAGATTTATATTAAAAAAAACTATACAGGGTATCCCACGACGTGAGATCACTACTTCGCGTACGTAATCTTTAGACTGTATATAGTTAAAAATTCTTATAAAGTTATGGCCTGAAGTAAACCGTTTTCAAAATGCAGAGTGTTAAATTATTATTATTTATTAATCACAATTCCAGAAAAGACAATATTTATTTTTATTTTAGTTTAAATTCACTATAAAGATTGTTCAAAATGGCCACCGTTGCTCTTAAGACACATTCTAGCTCTTTTTAAGAGCGATATGGTTGCCCTAGGTAACATATCATTGTTATTCCGAATTAGTTCTGCCGCTTCAAAAATAAGCCTAAGATCTTCAACAGTCTCTGATGGTGTTTGGTGTACCATATCTCTCATATGGCCCCACAAATAATAATCTAAACAAGTTAAGTTCGGAGATCTTCGGGGCCGGGGCTGCTATTCTCCTGTACCAATTACACATCCTTCAAACCGTTCATTCAAAAATGGTCTTACACGTAACGCAACGTGCGCAGGGGCAGCATTGTAATGGCGCCACATACCATGTCTAATCGCCAGAGCTACATCATCTAAGAATCCTCCCAAATGATCTTATAAAAAATTTAAATATTTGTCGGCGGTTAAATGGTTCTCAAAAACGAATGGACCAATGAGCATGTTATCAAGGGTATAACAGACTGGATAAACTATGACGTTTTAGTGTTCTCCAAACTCGCATTCGTGCAGATACACAACGAACAGAGGTGCTGGGATACTCGTGGGTCTGGTAGTCGCCGATGTGGAAATCTCAACTCAATTCACGAGCAGCCGCTACTGCGTTTCCATCACAAAAACCGTACATGTAATGGATATCGGCGTACTATCGCGTTGTAAAAGTAAACATTATCAACATTGTTAATAAGCGCAAGCAGAGAAATAAGCTTTAAGGTGCTTTACTGTTTGACATACAAGTGAATAATATCATTTCCATAGTAACATAACTTAATATCATTTAGTGTTTCGGCTGCTTCAGTATAGGTATTTAACTAAAACAGGCCATAACTTCTTTAATAGTCTATCTAGAGAAAATGACCACTCCTAGTTTCGACTTCTTTTCAGCTCTCCTACACGCAAGTGAAGTAGTGACCTCACGTCATGGGACACCCTGTATAAAAATAGCACACATAAGCACAAAACTTAACAAAATCCCTTCTCTATAGTCGACAGTCCTAGATCACTAAATCTCTCTCGAGTCATTGACGATATGTCTTTATAACTTTGAGTTTTTAAAAACTCCTTTCACGTGATGCTATCACTAATTGGTAATGTCAGAAGAATTCTGAACTAGTAGTACCACGTTGAAGAGCTCAAGACGATCAATATCCTTAAAACTTCTGCTTTATTTGTCAACTGGCAGGGAAATATGTAAACCAAATCATGATTTTTAAGTTTTCTCTCCAGTCATTTTTCGAAATTCAGAGAGCAATTTAAATAGATTATGAAATTCCTGTAGATTTCTGAACCGTTCCCGAATGGAATTTAAGACTGTATTAAGAATGGTTAGATAAACTTGTTATAATCAGAAAGGCAAACTTTAATCCTACTCCTTACAACTGGAAGTTCTTCAGCTAAAGCTTCTGCATCCCTAATATACTTACTAAAATTTTATTTTATTCTTTAAAAATGTATATCAAAGAAACTGCTTCGGCTGCCCTCCTAAGAATGTGGCCGCCTGCGTGCTTGCACCAGAACCGGCCTACTTGTGGATGTATGTAATTGCTATCATCATCTCGCATATACTCCTGATTATGATCCACCATTCAGTTATGATTTTAGTATCACTAGAGTAATAAAATGAAGAAGTTGCTATAATATTAATACCTATAGTATACATTTTAGAAAATCTCTCAAAAAATGTCTAGAAATTGAATGAGAGTACCTGGAGCTTGTCAGAATATAGTTTGCACCCCCCTCCCCTCCCTCCGGGATCAGCTTTGATTCCACCAGGTTACATTTTTTGTAGTTTGCGTTAGTTATATGTAAGGCTATATTAATATATCTTTTAGACATTGCATTTGAAAATAATACGAATATTCGTATATTTGTGAGCGGGAAAGATTTGCATGGGAAAATGGTACATAGAAGTTTTCATTTGATTTCGGTACGATAGAATGTTACGTTAGAATAGGAATACTGTTAGAAGATACTCGTACTATAAGTGTATTACGGCAAAGTGGAATAGCACTGAACTAATTGAAGTTATCGACAACATTTATACAACCAATAAAATCATAATTAAAGTGTATGCAAAACAGTTAAACCCTGTACAAGTTAATTAATAACATTAATATATTTATACGTATTTTAATATATGAATATCATTTTCTAAAGCAATCTAAACAACTGTATTTGACAGCGCACTGGTTTCGAATTTGGTCTTCTATTCGAAAGCATTCCAATATCGGGGAATTGATGAGCTTAATTTGTTCATTTATTGAAGGTGTATCTGCGAAAGTGTGTTTCTGAATTTGAAAGGTCTCGAATTGATGCTATAATCATGCAGAGAGATTTCCTTAATCCCAAGAAGGATTTAAAATGAGACGTGCAGAGTTGAAAATAATATGTAATGCTGATCGCCAAAGGAGACGATCAATTACAGCGATTACTACAAAAAACAATGCAAACTTCCAAAAAATAGAACTTAAATATATCCAAAAAAAAGACATAATGTATGGAGATAAGTAAGAAACCGATCCGATGTAAATACACGTCGATGTAAATGAAATCGAATAGGTATGAACTTTTAATTATTTTGGCATAAACTTCTTAAGGAAGGGAATTCTTAAACAGCGATGAGCAGCCGAAGTTGAAAGGTGTTAAATAGTATCATGGGATAGCTATATATCCAGAATGATGGAGACCAGAGACAACTCGCCAACATGACATAGATCGCAGTGAAGAGCAGTGAGAAGATGGAGGGAGTCATAATGGATTGGAAGGAATATTCCGTAGCATGACTATTTTAATAAACAAGTAAGGATTCTTGACTGCACTAAATTTTAGTTCGACGGTATAACCAGTTGTTTTTTTTTAATTGTACCATAATATATAGGTCATTTTTGGAAAAAGGGTTTACATCCGTCACCATATTAAATGTATGCTTTGGGTATAAATATTGTTTCGTTGCGGCGATACATTTTCCTAAATTTGATACTGTATGAAGAAGTACATAGAGGGAGACCTCCTACTCGATGAACCGACGACATAAGAAGAGCAGCCGGAAATTGGACAAGACCGTAAAGAATGGAAGCGTTTAAGGGAGGCCTATGTCCAGCAGTGAACGCAAATGGCTGGGTGGTCTTAATTACGTGAACCAGCTATACTTCTCGAAAATAGCTACTTTTCTGTAATTCCAACATCTAACCAACCTTGTACTTACTAAGTAGTATTGACAATTTAAAACGTCCGGTCTTTTTTGTTGCATATCACCTAAACTACAATTAAAAGCCATAAATTATACCAGTAAAATTATGTCGGGTATTTTACAATTTATTTATTAAATAATGGAATTACAAAAACTAAACAAAATTTGAAATAGTTAAGTACCACAGCTTCAGCAAGAAGGGAGTTTTTGGAAATTATCACCTCTATAGAAGTACATACAGAGAAGCAGTCACGAAAGAGTGTTCCATGTGCCTAGAAATAATCCATTATTATTAGACTGTGTAATCAACAAAGTATTTTTGTTAAGTGTTAGTTATGAAAATCAGAACGTGTGTCTTTACTTAAACTAGACATACATTTGCTGCAATTATGTAATGTAGTAGGTATTCAAAAATAAATATGTTTAGCTATGGTTTATTATACTTATTTCGAGATGCACTGTACTAGTTTTTCTTCTACACTTTCATATAATCCGTACTATTATTCGTGACATTTTTATTTTGCAGCTACTATGTTTTTGACTCGTTTTTTTTTTATAAATGGTGTATTTTTTCCAAAACTAAAACAGTTTCTAATTGTGTCAGCTGATTATTTTATGGTATAAAATGGTTATCATGCTTGAAACTCTTTAATGATTGAAAGTTAGTTTCGAAATGATACACCAGCAGTTAGGAAAACTTTGAAAGGGTGTCTGACACATTTCGTGAAAATTGTTGCCTTTAAAAACATGGTGGTCAAACCACAAAACTTACAGATGAAGTTGTTGCAGTAAGAACTAAAATATTGGATAATAAGCCGCATACTTCTATTGGCGGTTTAATAACCTCTCTGTAGATACATGTCATAAGATGTTGCACAAAAATTTCAATTGATATCGTGTTCATGATTTGTTATCATGCGACAATTCTACAATGCTAAATCCTGTCGGTGGTTTTATAATTTTTGCTTGGAAGCTTGGATTTATAAACAGGATACGTTATTTCACAGAATCTTAGGACGTGGTTTGCCAAAAATCTTAACTTTTTGTTGACATTCCACTGCATTCTGAAAAATGGGTGCTTGGGCAGTTATGAGTCTAAAACGTTCAAGTGGACTAATTGCAACTTGTTTTCGTTCTGAAGAGAATCTTTCTGGAAAAACTACAGCAACTAGAAATAAGAAAAAACAAATGAACAATGTCACAAATACTATCACAGATGACACAGCATTTTAGAAGAAAAACTAGTATAATACATTTTGAAATAACTTCAGTAACCATAGCTAACCCCAAACAACTGAATTTTCGAAAACCCATTATCTGGCCGTCGTTTTCCAATTTCTTTACTTAGACTGAATATTGTGATTTATTGAGCTACGGGACAGAAACTCCAGTCTAGTGATAGCTAGTGTAGGGTTATTTAACATCTTAAAGTGCTTGTGTAGATTCCGTCCAGGTTGCAGTATGCATTCCAAAGTAAAAATTGGGTGTTTTACATAGACTAAAAAAATATCTGCAGAACTTGAACTATACTTTGATAATTAATAAAGATACGTTTTGTTTTCTATAGTCAACTTTCAACAAACATTTATATGATATTGCCGTATTATATACAGCATTTATGTACAATGAGGGAAAAGAAGGGCACCGAGAGATTCTCTAGCAAAAACTGAACGATATGGCATACATAATCAATTTTAAATTGGAAGAAGATGTCTAGCATGAGCAGCTTTTGGAAAACTATTTTATATTAAAAAAAAAAAGAAAATACCCCAACGCCTACAATCTAAGGTATTTGATCAGTGTGTAGTCCCTGTAATGACATATGGTGCGCAGACATGGACGTTAACAAAACAAATAAAAACAAAACTGGAAGTCACTCAGAGAGCAATGGAGAGGGCAGTGATAAGAATACACTATGAGACAGAAAGAGAAATGAATGGATAAGGTGTAGAAGTCAAATCGCTGTCATAGTAAAACGAGTGGCATTTAAAATGGGAATGTGTAGGACATATAGATATAGCACATAAAGACAGTAAGTGGAAAGCCAATAATGAGATGGCACGATGATATAAACAGAGTGGTCGGGTTACCATGGATAAGAGTCGCACAAAATCGTGTACGTGAAAAAAATTGAGGGACTCCTGTGCTCAATACTGGGTGAATTGAGGGCGAAAGAAGAAAAAATCAATTTTAAAATGTAGTGAAATTGGTTATTTGCACTTGTTGTGCCTTAAAGATTAATGTGTTGAAATTCGGCATTATGAACATGTTTTCTAGGTAATGACAATACAATATTATAAGATATAAGCGATTAGAATTTAATACAACGAATGCCTTTTCTAAAATCAGTAGAGCTTACGATGAAACTCCAATCTTGTCAAGATGTAACAGTTGATTCATCAACTATGTAGAACTGATATTTATCGTTTTTTCCGTATGATGAAAATTATATTAAAATCTTTGCTGAAACTAACTCTGAAACTAGCAAATCAAATCCAATTGTGTTGGAGTTTTTTACTAAGCCTTTTAAAGAATGCCGTGCACCTTTCCGCTGTTTTATTTTTGTTTAATTTTTTGGCTAACTCGTGAAAAATTCGTTGTTAGGAACGTCGTGAGACACGCCGAATTATTTTTTTCACAAAAAAAAATCGAAGCCAAACTACCTTTGGCAGCATACCTTTAATCCGATTACCATCAACAGCTTTCTAGATCATGTTCTTTCCTTTTTTGTTCTTTCAATAAAAGTATGTCTATTGCAAATAATGTCTACTTACCTATTCAAGTTTTTTATTTTGATTTCTATATTTGCATGTTTCTTTAGTACATTGTGGCTTGTTGGTTTTATTGGTGCAGCTACAAGCCTAGAAGTAAAAATGTTAAAATTGCATAATAAACATGTTTACAGGCAACAAATTAGAACATTAGATTTTCATCGACAAACATAGTTAAGTTACTAATTATACAATCTGATTTTCTATACAGCGTGCCCCAACTAAAGGCGTCTACCCTGAATAACTTTATAAACGATTAAATTTGAAAAAATTAAACAATAATATACAGTTTAAGGATTATGTTTTCCTGTTACAATGTTACAAAAAATATATTTTGCCAATCTTTGGTGTTGTTTGCTGGCCCGACCTATTATGGGACTATACTATACTTTTTTTGTGGGAAGTTTGCTATGTAATCTGTTTGTACACACAATAAACATATATGTTGATTGGACAAATGACATGAAGAGGTGCGTTCCAGTGAACAGCACACTCTATATGAAAATTATAATAATATTATACAGGGAATTTTTCTTTTTAGTATCTATATATTGCCTATGTATACTTTTAAAAAGAACTCGTCAATTACGCCTATTATGTAGGCAACCAACTATACAGACAACTGAAGCATGCTGTGACCAAAACAATCAAACTAATTCAATGTTAAAAAATAAAATTAGTCTATATTTAGTGTCTTCTTGCGTTTTTATACAACCATGTACAGTAAAGACGAAAAAGTGGAAATTCTAATGTGGTATCAGAATGGTAACAGCTTAAGAACTGTGAGAGACTTATTTTCAGTAAAATATCCAGAAACACCTATTCCTTGTATTCTAACCATACAAACAATTGTTAGAAAATTTAAATCAGAGGGATGCGTAATAAATTCCCATAAAATAAGAACTAAAAGTAATCACGTTTTAACCGAAGAAATGAAATTAAATATTTTATACTACGTTGAAGAAATCATAATTAATAGTTATAGCAAAAAATAATAATTAAAAAAAGTTTGCGATGGCCGGGAATTGAACTCGGATCAACTGCTTGGAAGGCAGCTATGCTGACCATTACACCACTTTGCCGTTGATGTATTTGTTTTGTACAAACGAAATATAATGTTCACGGCCCTTACGGAAACATCACCCTGTCAATTTTTGTATTTAACAAAAAAGTCATCATCTGTGTCCTATATACAGGGTGAAATACATATTTAATATAAACACTGCATCAACATAACTTTCATACTCAAATAATTCACATAGGCAATGTATACTAAAAAGAAAAATTCCCTGTATATTATATATGCATAACAGAACTATACTATATTATATATCAAATACTATACTATACCATATATAAATTTTGTGTGGATTATTGTGTTACGTGTGAGATGTAGGCGCGCAAAAACATCGCTTAAAAGTTCCCAATATTAAGGCCTGACCTTATTTAAGAAGTATTTTCAGACACATAGTTTAGTACTTTCTTTTTTTCTAATATTATACCATAGATCCGTTATCCGTTAAATTAAATTTTAGAAAACAACAATTTCTAAGAACTTACTGAGCTTAATGCCTTTTCCTTTTTTTCCAGCAGATGAGTTAGAAAGTATTTTACTTTCCTGTTCGTCCTGATTTGCTCCTGGAAATCAGTTATGGTTTCCATTAATCTGGTAGTGGTTAACTGCGCTACTTTCAGAACGTGCTCCTTCTGTTTCAGTACTAATTCCATCTGAAAAGTTGCTTCACGCTGCATTACGTCAACCTTCATTTCGAGACTCTCAATTAATTTTTTGGTTGCATCTCCGTCGGGGTCAGGTAATCCTTCTACGCTTGTTTCTGCACTTACAAGATTAGTTTTTTGAAGAACCTGTAAAATATGTTACAATGTATTAACGATCAGCAGTTTTCTGGGTTACAGTAGTCTGATTTCTACGACGTCATTAATAGAAATTCCAAGGAACCATGGATTTCTAAATTCCGTGTTTCTGGCGTTTGAATCTGATTCTGACTTTTAAAACTTCGATTTTGAGATGGCGTTTCTTGTTGAAAATCCGTCCAACTTTGATAGTACAATTTTTATGCCCTGAGGGCGTGCGGCCATTGCAGATTCACACGTGAATGCAAGCAGTATGAAGGAATGGTGCCGAAACTTTACGAATGGAAAAGAGGGGAGTATGGATGAGTCGCGACCAGGTGCACAGTGTACTGCATTAACAGAAAACAATATGATATGTATGGAAGGCCTTATTTGAGAAAATCGCCAAATTTCAAATAGAGAAATTTCAGAAATTGTTGGTGCGAGTGTAGGATCTGTCCATAGTATTGTTCGTAATCTGGGTTACAACAAAGCTTGTTCGCAATGAATTCCTCGTCTCTTGTCTAATGAACAAAAATGCTTGGGAATGGGATTATCCCTGCAACACCTCACAGATTATAGGCAAAATGGTGATGACTTTCTTCTGCCAATAGTTGCTGGTGACGAAACTTGGTGCCATTGCTACGAGCCATCCAGTAAGTTATCGTCGATGTAGTGGAAACATTCAAGTTCACCACCACAGAGGAAGTTTAAAGTACAACCTTCTGCAGGCAAGCTAATGTTAACATTTTTTCCACCATGAAAGACCCTTGTTGATACAGTTTAAGGAACCTGGAGTAAATGTCAATGTAAATCTGTACAATGAAACTTTAAACAAGCTTCATCAAACAATAAGACGGAAAATCCAGGAAAACTTACGCGTGAGGTCATTTTGCTGCACGACAATGCTAGGCCTCATGTTAATGTGGGAAAAGAAAATCTTCAACGAAAGAAATTGAGGGGTTTAGAGCATCCACTCTATAGCCCGGATCTATCGCCTTACGATTTCGATATTTTTGGACCGCTGAAAAAGGCGTTAAAAGGTCGGCATTTTCAGTCTGACGCAGAAGTAGGTACAGATAGCTGTGGAAGACTTCTTTAATCAGCAGTTACAAGAATTCTATGAGCAGGGTATAGGCGATTCAAATTAACTTTTCCCGCGCGCACACAATCAGCTGTTCTAGGTGAAACACAGTCTCAGTCGCCAGCAGGTTGTAAATAAATCGTTGCGCAGTGTAGTAGTGGTTTAGTGAATGTGTGTATTTTTTGTTCTTGTTCGATTTTGCCCGTAATTATGAGTGACAATTTATTTATAATTATTATTTATATTATATTATATTATTTATAATGCGAGTAAGTTCGAATTCGACAACACAGACAATTAGAACATTGCAAAAAAATTTCTGTACAATCAATAACGACTCTAACATTTTTAAACTTACTGATACATGTAGGTAGATTTGCTAAAACTTCATCACGCGTACGAAAATAAATTGTAGGACTAAGTACTACGTACAGGACATTCAAAATAGTATAAAATATGGTTTTACACGTTTGTGAAGATAAACCACCAAACAATATGCTTAAAACAACATACGACGAGTTATTTTTCAACTTAATGAAAGTCAGAATGATTCTATCCCGAATGGTTAAACGATCCTGAGGTCAATTATTTCAGTTAGGCCAAATATGTTCACTACTGCAACATTTCTAGCTCCTGCTTTTGGAAAATAATGAAAAGCTAGGTTACGGCACCTTTTGCTTTTAGAATCGCAATTAAACATGCAAAACGTTTTGTCATTGCTTTCCTTCTTTGGGGGAAACTCCATTCTTCAAGTATTGACGTTTTAGTTGCTTAAATATATTTTTTCTTCAAACGTCAGTAAATCTGTTATTTTTCGACTGTGTAGGCGACCGTAAAGTTTCATTTTTCCTCCGCCGGAGCTTTAGTTTTCACTTTCCCGCCGGCGGAGGGAAAAGTGTTATCATAGCAACATAGATAGAAACAAGAAAACAAGCGTCTATAAATCACTAATTTAGGAACTAATTGGTTATTATTTAAGTGAACTTACTCGATAAAACTGCTTATCAATTCGGAATTAAAACGCAACCGGAGACGCAATAATTGTAAAAAATAAATTAATATTGTTGACAGTGTCCACTGACAGCTTTATGTTACATTACTATAGCAACAACCTGTGCCTACTCACCGACACCGGTCTAAACCGCCTTGCGAACCCAATTATGTTTAAAAATTATTACTATCAAAAAGAGACGTTTTTGCATTAATTTGTCGACATTTGAAGAAAAAACAGCATATTTTATTTGGAGGTAAAGTTACTTTTCATGACTTGCTCTCTATTACCAGCCTCACTCCGTTCGGCTGTTAAACACGAGCGCGTCATGAAAAGTATCACTTTTCCTCCGTATAAAATAATATACTATTATAATACACGAATGTAGCTTACAATAATTTATTAAAACCAAATGATTATATTGGAATTGTCACTCGCGGCTGTGTTTCAGGAGTTCATCACAATTCCGCCAGAGGGCGTATTGCTTAGCTTGAATCGCCTATACGTCAGTTAGTAAAACAATGGGATAGGTGCCTTAACTGTGACGGTAATTATTTGTAATTAAATTGTTGAATAATTTTTTTATGACGGAAAGATGGATTTCAATTGAACACACCTCGTATTATAAAATGTTTGCTGCCTTTAATGGTGGTTAATAGTGGTTTATTATACATTAGCTGGAGACAAATCTGGAAAACACTGAAAAGGGTTAAGCTATATCACTATTTGGATTGGCATATCGACCATTACAATGCAATTGCAATTAAAAGCTTAAATCCGGATTTTATCCTGCATTCTGTACATTGTAAACCAAACAGTTCTAAGAGTATTCAACCGTTTATTGCATTAGTGATGAAGAATATTAGATCACATGTTTTGCAGAAAAAGTTTACGATTACGTAAAACTAGGAATACCGCATTTCCTTCAAAAGTAAGA
This sequence comes from Limonius californicus, assembly GCA_014611495.1. Lineage (NCBI taxonomy): Eukaryota > Metazoa > Arthropoda > Insecta > Coleoptera > Elateridae > Limonius > Limonius californicus. The sequence continues at coordinate 16,455 of JABXWE010025819.1, forward strand.
AAAAATAAAATATTAATATACAAACCTCCAGATGGAGCTTTTTATTTTCCTCTTTCATTTTTTCCAATTTTTCAGTGAGGTTCTGTTGAGTAACAGCCAGCTTTTCATTAACAGCTTGCGCTTCATCCTTAAATTTCTTGGCTTCCCTAGATACCCGTTGTATTTCTTTTTGCAAAGTTTCCACCTTTTCTTCGAAGTCGCTAATTACTCCATTCAAATCCTCAATTTTACTAATTTTTTCCGCAATAAGCTGTTCCTTTTGAATTATTACATCCCTCGCTTCTTCAAGTTGTTTTCTAAAAAATATTTAGTTAATATTGGCAAAGTTAAAAATACAAACAAATTCTGTAGAATCGTCTTCTAAAATATATTAGCAGCAGAAGCAGGCAGGCCTGTTAAATAAAGATTATATTGTAGATAGTGATTATACAGGGTATATTTTTACACCAACAAACGAGAGGTTTAACTTATTCTTCGTCAATAGCGAAACGAATTTGATTAGTAATTGGTAAGAAAACTGAAGTCTGTGATGGGCTTACAATTTATGACTAGCTTAGCCTGTTATACTAACCGACCAACATTATTAAAAAAAAACATTGTGGCACATACTTGAGATCGTCCGCTTTTTGTTGCGCTTTTCGAGTTGCTTGTTCAGACTTTTTTAAAGATGTTTTTAATGTCTTAATTTGGGCATTAAGTTCTTCAGCTTGATCCGTTAAATCAGATATTTGACCTTGGGCTGCTTTGATCTCCTTATCCTACATATAAAAGAATAATATATAGTAGGCATAATAGTGTAGTACAGTTAGACAAATTTTCTGATAAATCGGGATAATTCCAGAGTGTCCCTTTAATATTTGACTGCTTTATTGAGAAGCTATAGCCCCCCCAAATTGCAAAAGAAAAAAGAAAAGACTAGCACTCAATTCGATAACAGTTGCATTCACATTTCAATATTTGCATTTTGTGTAACGTTTCTGATTACTTTCGATTTCATGAATACGCCAGAGTCGTATTTTATTTTAATCTATATTTTTACGTCATTACACTGTTTAATTTTGTCGTAAGAACATTGTTCTCCAAACAAAAAAAATTTTGAAGAAGTTGCATAGTTGCTCAAAGTAATTAGCGGACCACTATTAGAACTCACAGCCAGCAGATTTTAAGTTTAGCATATGAACATAAATCAAGATAATTCGGCAACTGTAAGGTTTTTTCAAGAAAGAACAACAAAGATTTATAAATCACACAAATTGACACTTAGATAAAAGAGAAAATGCGATTGAGTGTAGAAAAACTTGTTACAATAATTACACAACAGTAGGTAATTGTTTATGCGTTGCGAGGTAATGCGTGTGGCTTCCGTGGACTAAATTAACTGCCTGACATCTTCTGGTCGTACTCAGAATAAGCCACCGGATGTAGTCCTGCGAAATACCCTCCCATTCTTGTTCAAGTGCAACTGCTAACTTTTCAGGACGTGCCCTGGGCCTTCGATTGAGTTCATCCCAAAGGTGTTCAATCGAATCAGTTGGGACTAGAACTCGCAGTTCGAAGAAGTTTCGAGTTATAGCGGCTGTTTGGGGTTTCGAACTATCCTGCTTGAGGTAGAATTGAAATCCCATACATATGGCTACAGATACCAAATGATCTACAAGGATCTCTTCTACATACCTCCTAGCATTTAATCTTCCTGGGACTGCCACGAGATCAATTCTGTCGTGTAGACTTATGCCTAGATCATGTCGGATCCACCTCCAAACTTGTTGGTCTTCTTAACATACCCTTCCGTATAATGCACATCAAGACAAGCCCACACTCTAACTCTACCATCACAACGACTAATACGAAACCTGGACTCATTCGAAAAGAGAACAAACTACCATTGCTCCATATTCCAGTTAACATCCTGTAAACCGAAAGTTAACCTTGCTATTCGATGCTCCCGAGTTGAAAACGATTTGCGGACTGACCTCCGGGATCTCGAAAAATTTTTCTACAATATATTCCTCGTGGTTTGATTTGAAATTTAGATTGCACTATTTCTCTGAAAGTTGTTTTCAATGTCTCTTAAACTATGGTATAAAATGAATAAAATTGTCTTGCTGAAGGGTTGTTGTGTGTGTTCTGTAGTGACCAAGTCTTCAAAGTCTATTTTCTATCTCCTAGTCCTTATTCCACATTCTTAAACCAATAGAATGGCTTACGCCGACAATTCTTGCAGCATAAAGGCAACTTCTACCACCTTCTGTTTTGTAGTGTATAGTTACAATAGTGTAAGTTGTCAATAAACTTATTATGTGGTTTGCATTCAATTGTTAGAAATTTTAAGATTTTACAACGCGGATATTATTTATTATTAGCTCAAAACACGCAACTGTTATAAATTATAAGAATATTAAGACATAGTTGCGTTGTAATAGATATTGTACACTTCAACGGTACTGATCTAGCAGTAGATATGACAATGTTCACACGACTGCTTTCTAAAGGAGCTCCCATAAAATTGACACTTGAGGACGGTCTTCAACAGCAACTCTTTGGTTGCGAAGTTTTGTTCCAATTTTTTTTTAGAATGTCGGTTCAACCGGAAGACAAGCAGGCACTTGCTTTTGGAATACTATTGTGTAGCATTTGATCTTGCTGAAGTACTGAGAAAGATTTATGATGGGAAGGTACAAGGGCATACGTCTCTCTTGCATATGCGGTAGCAAAACATTAAATTCAACAATTACAATTATTCTCAGGCTTAATACTGTTAATTCCATTAGAAGTTTAGGGGACTGTAACACTTCAGGGAAACATTTTCGTATAGATGTTTTTGATAATTTTGATCTGAAGATTCAGTTTAACGGAACCATATGGGACCGATTAAGAACGTAGCTCTGACACCATATTTAATATTTCCAAAAGATTATGGTATGGAAAAATTCACCATCTTATGCTCAGCCGGCGAATGAAGAGTTTTTCCCACCTCTTGTTACTTATCATCGCCTAGAATGCTTACATTCACAACAACAATAAACTGTTGCTAATCGTCTGGAGATATGAAGTATAGTTTTCCAATTTCCAACGCTATAAATACGAATCATTTATTTCATGAAAAAATATTAGTTTCAATTTAACACGTATATCCTTTTTGGGATTTGCATTTTCGCAAATAGTTTCGGAAATATAAAGGAACCGAAATGTTCTCCCGTTTTTGAGGATGGTTCCTCTAATTAATTAAGTAAGGGAGGTGTGTTCAATTGAAACCCATCTTTGCTTTATAAAAAATTTATTCAACAATTTAATTACAAATAATTACCGTCACAGTTAAGGCACCTATCCCATTGTTTTACAAGTCTTCCACAGGTATCTGTACTTCTGCGTCAGACTCAATATGCTAACATTTTAAAGCCTTTTTCAGCGGTTCAAAAATATGGAAATCGCAAGGCGATAGATTTTTTTCACATTAGCAACATGAGGCCTAGCATTGTGGTGTCAACCCGACAATCGTGTACGATGAAAATCTCGAAAGACAAAATCTCGAAAACAAAAATCTCGAAAACCCAAAATCTCGAATGGAAAAAATCTCGAAAGTACAAATCTCGAATAGCAAGAATCTACCAAACTAGATAAAGAGAAAACAATTAGGTGAACTTACAAATGGAAATTATGTTATTGTTATTGTTCATGTTGAATTAAATGATAAACAAATAATTCGTCGAAGCACTTTAAAATTACACTCAGGTGCAAAAAGAACGGGCCACCTCTTTTGTTTTACTTCTGATAATAGCATCATTGTTGTAGCACTTAGAATAAAACTGTTGACGATTTGCGATTAAAGAGACTATCGGGGTATAGAAAAAGACAGAGTATAATACTTATCAGTTTATATGAAAAATAATTATTTGAAATTAGAATTTCAAAATAATGTCAGTGTAACATTAAGAAAATACATTTTCAAACAGTCAACTTAACAAAGATTAAGAATGAAAATTACACTTGAATACATTTCAGTACCTCGTATTGCCTCCTCTAGCCCTAATTATTGCTTGCATACGGCGGTCCATACCACTAATAAGTACACGAATATCATTCTGCGGAATATTTTGCCATTCATCCTGAAGTCATCTGAAGCCATATGAAGATCGTTTAATGTGGTTGGTGCAATTACACGACTTCTAACGCGCCTCCCTAACATGTCCCAAACATGTTCTATAGGGTTCCCATCTGTCGTACAGGCTGGCCATTTTAGTTTATCTATAACGACTTCCTCCAGGTGTTCAGTGACACACCTCGCTGAATGCGGTCTTGCGTTACCCTGCATCAGGACAAATGGAGCAAATGGAATTACGTAATTTGCCAAAATCTCCTCGTTATACCGCTGTGCCGTCAACGACCCTCTATCAATAACGACCAATTCGGTGCATGCCTCCATCGATATTCCGGCTCACACCATCACCGAACCTCCTCCATGGCTAACCCGGGGGTTAAAAGTACACTCCGCGAATCGTTCCTCCGTTCGTCTCCATACTTGTTCTCTTCCATCTGGGGAATGTAGGCAGAACCTAGACTCGTCGGTAAAAAGTACAGTACTCCATTGCGCCAAAGTCCAATTCAAATGTTCGCGAGCAAATTGGAGTCTAGCTACTCGGTGACGTCGGAGTAGTTTTGGTCCAGCTGCTGGTCTACATGCTTTCAAACCAACTTCTTGTAACCTTCGGCGAACTGTCCATACCCTTACATCTGTACCACGAACCTCTCTAAGTTGATTTCTGGTTTCCACTGAAGTCAAATGACGATGGCGAAGAGCATTAAGAACGAGAAATCGGTCATCGTTGGCAGTAGTTTTTCGTTTCCTGCCACATCCCGACCTCCGTGTATTTCTACCGGTCTCTCTAAATCGTTCAAGTGCTCTTTGGACGGTAGAACGGCTGACATCAAGTACTCTGGCCACATATCGCTGGCTTCGTCCATATTCCACAAGAGCTACAACTTTTGCACAATTTTCAGCACTTAAAACCATAATGAACACAAAATCTTCAGTGGGAATGACTGTAAATCTCAAACAAATGAATACACAAACAGTTGAAAAAGATAAGCACCTTGTTTCTCTAAGCATCAAGTCGAATGGTGAAAACACACACATTGATATTTCATTTTCGTTGATTATTGTTCATAAAATACACTGATTAGTACCATATGCTGTCTTTTTCTATACCCTGATAGTCTCTTTAATCGAAAAAGAATCAAAAGCTTTATTCTAAAGTGCTACAGCAATGATGCTATTATCATAAGTAAAAAAAAATAGGTGACCCGTTCTTTTTGCACCTGAATGTATAAGCCTTCTATGTTTTCTCTTATTGGATTTCATTATTTAGATGAGACATACAAAGCCAAAATATATGTATATAAAGAGTAGGTACATAAATCAAAAATTACATAATTCATTCAGCGTCGAGATGCACGTGTCGCGAAGAAAATTTACAGAGATGTTTAACCGGCTTCAAACTTGTGTTACAAGATGTGCCGATACTAACTGTATAGACTTCTTAAGGCAAATTAAATGTTTAATTATATTTTAATTTCTAACTATTTTTAAGATATATTTTTGTATTATGCATAGCTGAAAATAAACCTGTCTAGTAAAATAACGTCGTTTATGATTCGAGTTTATATAATATGTGAAACTGCTATTAAACCGCATTAAAATTTTAACATTTCGGGACTTTTGCCAGTCGAGATTTTTGCTTTTCGAGATTTTTACTTCAGAGATTTTTACTTTCGAGATTTTTGTTTTCGAGTTTTTTGTTTCGAGATTTTGTCTTTCTAGATTTATGATTCGGGATTTTCACCGAAAACCATTGAAAGTCATTACCATTTTGCCCTATAGTCTGTGAGCTGTTGCAGAGATAAGCCCATTCGCAAGCATTTTTATTCATTAGACAAGAGACGAGGGATCCATTGCGAACAAATTTTGCGTAATCCAAATTACGAACAATACTATGAACAGATTCTAAACAGATTCTACACTCGCACCAACAATTTTTGCAATTTCTCTAATTGAATTTCGAAGATTTTCTCTAATAAGGCCCACATGCCATATTATTTTCTGTTAATGCAACACACCGTGAGCCTGGTCGCGGCACATCCATAGTCCCCCCTTTTCCATTCTTAAATTTTCGGCACCGTTCCTTCACAGTTGGGTACGCAATACATGCATTTTCATATACTGCTTGCATTCGCGTATGAATCTGCAATGGCTGCACACCCTCAGCGCATAAAAATTGTAGGACCGCACGCTGATCAAACTTGGACGGATTTTCAACAACAAACGCCATTTCAAAATCGAAGTTTTAAAAGTCAGAATCAAATTCAAACGCCAGAAACTTGTGCTACTTACAAACACTACTAACATTAACAAGGCCGGCCTTGGTGGTCTAGTGGTTAGCCCATTTGCCTTTAGATCCAAGGGACGCTGGGTCGAACTTGGCTGAGGTCGGTGAGATTTTTCTAGGGGAAAAATCTGAAAGTGCGCCTTCTGTCGGATAACAAGTAAAACCGTAGGTCTCGTGCCACTGCGATGTCTAACACCTTAAAAATCACTACTGAAGTTGGATTTACTCAAAGATAGGCAAAATTCTTAGTTAGGGTGTACAATAAGCCAATGATGGCTGCAGTGCTTAGAGATGCTTGAAAAACCGCGTCCTAGATATCGCTCTTTCAAATCAACAATCAACATTGACAAACGTCATTTGAATTATTGCATTTGTTCTCAAGGTTGCGTTGATCAAAGATGGATTTAGTTGAACAAGCCTCGTATATATCGGTACTGTGAGTTCAAAAAGTAATTACATACGGGTTGGCCATGGAAAATAAAAGTAATGTCAACAGCAAGCTTTAAAATATTCATTAACTGTCATAACTGTTGTTGTTGCCATACGTTTATAGGCTATGCCTAAACGTCAATTGGTACCTATATGAAGCTTGCATTAGACATTATTTTATTATTCAATGGCCAACCGTTATGTAATTACTTTTTGAACTCACGGTATAAAAAATTCAATAATCTTAATTGTAATACGTGTACGTTGGGTTGCGTCAATCGATTTTAAGGGGGGAGGGCAACTTAGCTGGCCCTCCCTGTATTGTTAGAAGACAATTTTTTTTATATTATCACTACATATGGTGGACTGTCTATAATACTATTTTTGAGTAATTTATTTTGTACTCTTTGGATATAAAACTGAGTTGCCTGGAACACCATGTGTGATAAGGAAAGATAAATACAGTGTAAAAAAAGTAGTTTATAAATTTTGGGTTTGCAGCATAAGTCCAATGAAAAGATTTTCCTTGGTAGGTTGTGAATTTTTCAGACCCTGAAAAAGTGTTAAGTTTCAGTACTTTCCATAACATTCCGTTCTGTAAGCTAATATTTTAGCTCAAAGCTGCGTTAAAAATCAAGTAATGGTATAGGACTACAGGTATGTTACAGTAACGTATGATACAGATTGTTATTAGATAACGAGGACGATAATAGTTTTACCTTATTTTGAGTGCAAAAACTCTATTTTGTTCAAATCCACTCTAAGGCTATTGGTTTTAATACCTTTGAATCTATAATCTCTTGCTGCGATTTTAAGAGAAGATCTTGTTGTTTACATCTCTTTATCATCTCTTGAAGAATTTGTCTGTCGTTCTTTGAAACCTCAGTTAATTTATCAAAAGCCGCTTGATACTCTTGATTCGATTTTTCCAGAGCATCTTGTTTACTTTTCATTTGTTTTGTAATACTTTGGAATTCTACTTCCATTACTGCAATTCTTAACAACTACATAAATAAAACATATACGCCAGAAGGGCTGCTATAAATACTTTGCCTGATGTTCTTCGTCTGAAAATTCTAGTTTTTCAGCTACTTCTTCATACTTCCCCTGAAGTTTTTTATGTTCCTTTGCCATTCTTTCAAGTTCATTATCTGTTTTCTTCCTCCTTTCAATTTCATTATCTTCTATCTCCTGGAGTCTTATTTTAAAATAGCCCTCTTCTTCTAAATACTTCTTCTCTCGTTCACGAGCTTCGCGTAATTTCTCCTGAAGTCTAAGCATGTCTCTTATATCTTTAGGACCTTGAAGAAGTTTTTTTAGTTTACGTTTTAATCGATCAATTTCCTAAATAAAAAGGTGGTTTTAATATTAATACTACTACAAGAAGCTGAAAGATACATGTTACCTCGTATGTTTTTTTCCACTCTTCTTTAAAATCTGAGTTTTGTGCTAGAAGTTTTTGGGATGTCTCCTTCTCTGTCTGAAGTTTATCCTGAAACTCTTTAACATTTCTCACTAAGGCTGCGTTAGCATCTGCCAGTTTCTTATTTGTTAGCTGACCCTCTAAAAAATTATTGATCAGTTCTGCATGTTTATCCTGCAACTTTTTATTTTCAAGTTCTTTTTCTCGAATACTATCCGCTAATTTTCCACTGGTTCCTGATAATCTTTTTATGTGAGTGTCCCTTTGCGCTACAGCTGTGGCCAATTCGTTACTATGGCGTCGTATGTGTTTCGACTTTTTGGCGGCACGTGTTTCTAGTTTTTCCATCTGTTCTGTTAATGCCATTTTTTCTATCTCATCTCTTTGGGCTTTCTCTTCTAAATTTCGATTCATAACTTCAGCTGTTTCTAGATTTTTGATTAGTTTCTTTTTCGCCTTTTCAGCTTCGTTGAATTGGTGTTTCATTTTCTCCAACTGTGTAGTCAGCTCTGCAATTACGTCTTCGGGAGTCCTTTCCTTTTCCTACAACAAATACTACTTCGTAAGAACGGAAAAAGGAATACAGAAATTGTATTACTTTGTTCCGTGATACACATATACATTTTACGGGCTCCTTTTTTCTTGCGCAACATGGAGGCGGGGGCGATTTCGCAACCCGTGTACAAATGCAAGATTTCCGTTCGGCGCGTGAATCTCTTCTAGTACCATCAGAAGTGATTCTTCGTTCTTGATGCTTCCCTGAAAAGCTGTTTAACGAATCTACTACTTAGTAATGCAAATAAAGTTGCGTTACCATCCCCATGTGGAACATCTTCAGAGTCACTCCCTCCTTTTCGATGTACGATGCATGTTTCTGGGGTAGATGAAGGTCTATGTTTCGGTTTGCATCTAATTAACAGTTTAAAAGATATGTGCTCAACTAATAAGATGTGAGAACCATTTAGATGATTCGGTTGTTTAATATAATGGGCAAATTTGTGGGAGAGTATTAGAATGAAGCGTCAGTGTGGATATATGTGGTGGGTATCCAATATTGCTAGACCAGTGATATAAAATACTTATGAAACATGAATTTCAAGGTTATTTAAGTGTATGTAAATCAAGGTGAAACGCTTCGGACAGAGGAAAATATAATTGAGACTTTCAAGAAGGGGTTAACAAATTTATAATAAAAACACGCAGTTTTAAATAAAATTTATAACTTAGAATCCATAAATGTTGTATTTTTATTCTTATAGAATCATGCACCTCAAAGTCCTTACATGAATGTTCACAGGTGTTCATATTGCACCGTTACCACTGTATACCTAAGTAGAGTAAAAAGTTATTTTAGCAAGTGAATTATCTATTTTGATAACTATTGTACAGCAAGTGATGAGCTTCAACTATCTGACAGTAGAAATCTCAAGCAACCGCAAATTTTACAAAGAAGTGCGGCAAAGGTAATAAAAGGAGCTCGTATATCAGGATATTCAAGACATGACTAGGAATAATAAATATCTGACGATAGATAGTAAAACAAAACTTTATAAATCAATTGGATGGCTAGTGTTAATGTATAGCGCAGATACCAGCAAAACAAAGCAGCTCTTCCGAGTCTTCTTACAATTGAAATGAGCACGTTAATAATGATAATCGCGAATAGAAGATTAGATAGAATAAGGAACCTAGTTGTAAGGGAAGAGTGCAACATCACGGATATTACTAAATCTGTAAAGATGCGAAGATCCGAATGGAAAGACATGTTAACAGAACCGATTAATTAAGATTAATCAAACTAGTACGGGATTTGCAACCAATAGGAAAGCGAGAACCTGGAAAACTCTAAAAAGATGGATGGAGAGTTGGACATAACCTTTAGTAGAAAGCCATAAATTAAAAAAAAACGCAATCTAGAACAGACTTGATCCTACGGTAAAGGAAGAACAAGAAGAAGAAGACGACAACTAATAAATAATTGTAGCACATGTTCCAAACGGTATGTACTTAAAGCAAGTAAATATTCTTGTAGGATTCAAGTATTGTTAAGCACACCAAAATATCAATCGTCTAAGTGGAAACCTAGAAAGGCAAAATTCCGGGTTGTGACAGACCCGACCAATGGACCAAGTCCACGTAAAATAAATAAATAAACAAATTAAAAAGTACATTTTGTGTATTTTAAATACCACTCGTTTTTAAAACTATATGGACGCTTTTGTAACATAATACATTGCTCATATCTGCCTCTTATACATAAACGTTAATGACAATGTGATACTGCCACCAATTATCGACATAACTTGAAGCACTCGTAGTAGTCGTATATGTCTGTGGTTTTGAGTTGGATGTCGCGGCACATAGAGATAATGCGAGATGTTGCAAGGACTGTAATAAACTCTATCTACAGTACTATCGAAAAACAATAAAGATGTCGCTTATACTGATTTTCTTTGGCGTTTAATGCTAGTTCAAATAATGTAGGCTATTTAAAAATTAGTAGCGCTTGTTAATGAAAATGCTCGTACTGAATTTTTTTTTACAAAAGCTAGGGACTTTCAGAGACGTTTCTTGTTATAAATTCCGGTTTATTTATACTTTAATTTTTATATTACAAAAGTTAACCCATACGTTTAATAAATACAGTTTAATAAAAGAATTTAATTACAGTTTAAAAGAGTTGAACAACACGACGTACTCGCTGAGTGAAAATTTCATAGCAGAATACTTCGTTGGAATTGCTTTTGGGAGCAACTGAAACAAGAACGATAGGAGTATTGCCAAACACCATTTTGGTCACGTTCTTTATATCGAAAGTAGACTTTCAAAATTCAAAATAAATTTAACCTGCTTTACTGCCTTTTAGTCTTAAAAAACAACTGTTATTACGTTATAATTACAAAGCAAAAACAAGGAACACCCGAAACAAAAGCAATAAAAACGACACTTTACAAGCAAAATGCTCGCACACAGCTAATTGACTTGGGGGATGTTAGTATTCATAAACAATAGATTTGCAGACACAACGGAACATATTGCTGATAATAATGGAACTATATCAAGGCACGTGACTTTCAATCTGTAGTATGTACTCTTGATTCACAGACGCAAAATATTTGGAGAAAAGCAATAATGGAATGACACTATAATTTAGACGTGTTAAAGTTGGAATTGCATTAGCTATATTAAGCAGTTTAATTATTGTTTGTTTATTCAACTTTTCATGTAATAAAAAATTATTTAGTTTGATTTTCTGTTAATGCCTGTAGAGCATATATGTTCACACTCAGTTTCATTTACTTTAAATTTATAACTCAATGGGCCGCGGACCTATAAACGCACCAAGGAACATAAAATACGACTTATAAGTAGAATCACCATCACTTCTTTGAACAATATTTTTAAGTAAAGTAGTTATAAATAATGAGACAGTAAACCGTGTGACAAGCTTCAACTATCTCGGCATTAAAACATCAAAAGTCAGGAACATTCAACAAAGACTTCTGTATTAAGTTCTCAATCGCAAAATAAGGACAGTAGGAATTTCTCGAAGAAACCGTTCCAGACGTCTACACTGGAGGGATCATATACAACTGGATGGTTAACAACAGGCTAACTATTATAACAATATCTCATAAACCCACACTGAGAAGGGCACCAAAAATACCATTGAAAGGGTGATATCACTTAAGTTAAGGAGCATACATCGAATTTACCAGGACTTAGTCCTAAACCAAAAAGAAAAAGGAAGTCAGATATCCCATACGTATAGCTACGTTGGAACCTTGAAATGCCGATCTTCAAGCTTTTTCACTATCTGACACACCTCGGGATTTTTTCGCATGCGCTCGTCTGGCTCTAATGTCTTTTTTTCAGTTCTTTTTCTTCAGCGAAACTATTTCAGACAACATTTTATTAAGCTTTAAGTCTCAAGCATATCAATTCAACAATTTAAATAAAATTCAATACACTGCTTACTGAACCTGTTAGAAAAAAAGGATTTAAACGATAGATCTCCTGCCAATGAGATATGTGGCATGTGAAAAATCAGTATTGTGGTTGGAACAACTTCAGACAAGCAGTGATGTAGGTGGATGAATGATCCCCAGCCCAGATAGCCTAAGTACAAAGAGGTGCTTGGAAATCCAGAACCCAGATCTTGCACTTTCAAAACAAATCAGCTGAGCAATCTACATTTTCTGTTGTCATTTTCATAGTTAGATAAGTCTATCCAGTTTCTTTCGTGTATTTTACATTGCTGCTCTTGGTTTTGGCTTAAATTTTGTATGCCATCTACTGCACATATACAATACAAAAATAACGTATAAAAATGTGTAATTTAAATAATAATTACGATGGTGGCTCCACTTCTTGTTTGATTTGATATGTCCCACATTTACATACACCTGTGTTCAGCTTATCATCGGAGTAAGTACATATTCCTCTTCCTGCTTCATTACAACTACATACAGGTTGCGGAACGCAATAAAGAATATTTATTGCATCTTCAAGTTTATTGCATGGATTCTACAATTGTTGAAAATAAATACATCTGTGTAGAAAATTATTAACAAGTTATGACGCACCCCAGGCATGTTTATACCCACTTAGAAAACTAACAACATTTCAACATACTTTGCAGTCTTTTAGCTTAAGTACTTAACAGTTATGTTTTTATTATACTAATTATTTTTTTACTTTTTTATGGAATAATTTTGATGAATGTTACAGAAATTTGACGTTTACAGCATACTAGATTGTAATTTCATGAATAATTATTAATGTAACCTTCGTAAGGGTGCTTGAAATGAAAATGACAGATTTGTTAAAGCAGAGGGTATGGACAACTTGTCTCAACCAAAAATACGTAAAAATTTAATAATCTGTTGTTAGTAGAGGAAAAAAATGAAGTTTTTATGATACCGTGTTGATCGTAACACTGACAGTGGTATTGCGAATGCATTCCGCAACACAGCATTTTGTGTTAGAAAATGGTAAAATTATTGTCTGCTTTGAACTACCTACCTATATGCAACGTGCCTATAAATTAACAATAACAATGATAACTAAGCACTACACGATCGAAATTGGGAAATTTAAAAATTTTGTAAGATTGTTGCTCGAAATGCGTGAGGACTGCTTCGCTGGAGAATTGGCTCTTGGAACGGATTGAAGCAAGAACGATATAAGCACTTCCAAACACCGTTTTGGTTACGTTATTCAGTCAAATTACATATTTGGTATCTTCATTAAAAAATAACCCTACTTGATTGTTCTACTTAATAAAACGACCGACCATGCCATTTCAGCACTAAAAAACTATTGTCAAAGTTAAGCTTGCAAAAATATAAACAAGGAACATAAGCAACGAAAGCTTAAGAATGAGTTTACAGTAGAATGTTAGTTTTTCCAATGTAAAACGAAATATATTTTCGTTTTTAATAATATGGGCCTGAGCCCTCCTTGACAACGTCCATATCCTAACTTTTAGTTGGTTAGTTTAGAACACATCTAACGTTTCGACATACATATAGCTGACTTGATATTTTTTAATGTTGAAAAACGACGCGTGGGGCGTAGCGCACAGCTGCAACTTGTGAAAAATAAATTTTACTTCTTTCAGGTATTAGTTATATTTATTAGTTGATCTGTATTGAAGTAAAAATAAGTATCGGGTGTTTTTAAATGACAGGATTGTGATGTAGGCAACTTATCATACCCATCCCCACTCACTACACCCTACATCAGAACTAGAGTCTCCAGTGGCGTACACAGATAAATTGCAAACACTTTTCAAATAATTATCGATATCAAAATAAAACTGTTCCATGCATGACCGAACCGAATACACCCAGGTGCCATTCTCGATTAAAGAATCACTTCGAAAATGTGCCGTTAGAATAAAGGCGTCGTGTTGCTGGTTAAACGCCATTCCAATAAATTATAAACTAAAATGTTCTACTGTAAATACAAAATTAACCTATAAAATATGCCGCAATGTTTTGTTTTCAGTAACTTACCTGTAATAATAATGATAGCTATTAAGTTCTGAAAAGAACTGATTTTATGGAAAAAGCTAGCAGTATACAACGTTAAAGCAAGAAAACAAGGGAAGAAAAATAAATCCGATGACGAACGGCTATGAACAAAAATGTCAGATTACTATAGTGATAGGTCCCTAGCGGGAAACCTAAAATCAGTAAATTACTATAATCTATTCAGAATTGATTTGCCATCCAGCAGGCTGTATTTTTTTAAGTTGCATTTCTTAAATATTAGTTGATTGATTTCTAGCAATGTCAAAATGAAATTGCCCAGTTGCCTGCTATAGGGTCCCCTACATTTCTAAAATAATCTAGTAAGTTTAGAAATAATAAAACACATAATATACCTACTTAATTGTCAGAATGGTGAAAGTTATTAACAAAGTGACTAAACTGCAAATTGTAAAAGCTTTCAACCACTATAAAAGAGATAGGCCAGACTTCACACGATTTACCATTATAAATCGATGAATTGATATATTTGGGGTAAGCATGTATTATTTCTTAAATATGCAATTGCAAATTACTTATAATTTTAGGTGTCTGAGCGTTCTATAAGGGACATTTTATCACAAGGACAGGACGTTTTGAAATCATCCATTTGTAGTAAACGTGCTAAGACGGACGTTTTCTTAAATTACATGTTTAGAAAAGATTTGCAAACACAAATTTGGCAGTATCATCTGAAGAATGAACATTTTACTCTCGACAAACTCTTGGCTGACTCTCGCGAAAATTTTGAATACAAGGGGGCCAGGACTACTTTATTCAAAATTATTAAATCAATGGGTTACAAACACAAAATGGTGAATGAACGCAAAATTTTATGTGAACAAAAACACGTCGTTGCATCCGCAATTAAATTTTGAGACAATTTCTCCAATATCAAAATTTTAGTGAAAACGTGACATTCGTGTACCTAGACAAAACGTGGATCTACCAAAATGGATCCGCGAGTCGTCAATGGGTACACGAAACCGATCTTAAAAGTAACCCAGCCAAAATTAAAAGTGAGGGGAAGAGGTTCATGATTTTGAATGCGGGATGTAATTTAGACTTTTTGGAAGGGTGCGACATGTTACTAGACTCAAATAACAACAACAAGGACTATCATAAAACTATGAATGGGGAAATTTTTCAAAATTGGTTGGTTAATCAGCTGATTCCTGCTTTGGACAAGTTGCAAAGAAAATTTGTCGTGGTTATGGATAACGCACCGTATCATCCAATACAGTTTGACAAGCCGCCCACAGTTTCTTGCAAAAAAGGTGTATTGCAGGAATGGTTGATTAACCACCACAATGTCGAAATTCAGGACAAAATTACTAAGAAAAAACTTTGGGAGTTAATTAAACCTTTTACAGCAGACGGAAATAAAAGATACGTAACTCACGAAATTTTGAAAAAGCGCAAATATGAGGTTCTTCGATTGCCTCCATGCCATTGTCAATATAACCCAATTGAAATGGCGTCGGGGTTTTGTAAGACCTATTACAATAAGCACATAACTTCGCAGCCAAAATCGAAAGACGAGGTTGCAAATTTATGGCGTGAGGCTCTTTCAAAATGTACCCCCGACATGTAGCAACATTTCTGTGAGCATTGTGAAAAACTTATTTCGGAGGACTGGACAAAACATTTGGGAAATCTATCGTTTGAAAATATTCCTCCTTTCATTATTTCAATTGGGAAATCTGATTCAGAATCGGAGGGTGCCGATGATTCAGATACTTCTAGTAATATCATGAAGGTGGAATAGGGTAGGGGATATTCTTTTGGCATCTAAATTGTGAATGAATGTTTTACAGTTTTTATCTCGCCCGAGAAAAACACTGACCTCAGTGGAATACGAACTCTTGTCTCTTAGCACTAAAGGCAAACAGTCAACCACTGGACTACCATAACATCAATGGATGTTAATTCCTCTTAATTTGCTGCAAGACCTAAATATAGGACAACAAAGAATGGCGTGGAATATGCTCTGTATACATACGATTTGTGTTCAGAATTCTCGTGTAAAAAGAACAGCAATATGTATTTGGAATGTGTTACGACAACATTTAAATTATAGTTATTATTTTATTTATAATGAAATCATTATTATATCTAAGTATTATAAACCAATATTGAGCAAAAATAGGCGGACGTTAAATGAACAAAGCTCCACTGGCAACATTGCCTGCTTTCAAAAAAACATAACCTCCATCAAGAAAAACTAGCATAACCCAACTTAATTAATTGACAAATTTCATTGATACCACACATTCCCCCAGATTTCCACAGCCTACTAAGTGGCAAATCAATCTTGAATAGATTATAAAAGTTCCCGCCTTTTCCTGTCATTAAAAACACCGTGTACTTAATTACTATTGCAGGGTGGTGTAGGCATTTGTTTTCTGCTTTCTCAGCATTACCAAGGCAACGCATAAAAATCTTGTGCTGCAACCCATCATACAGAATTTCCCAATCTTGTCCCAGGATCTGCAACCCTAGGGTCTAAATATCTAAACCTTGTATGACATATCTATCGCTTGGATTCGTTGTTAAACTGTCGGTATTCTATGATCCTACCTTAGCGCCGAGGAAAAGCACATGCCGAGAAGTGTTCGTATTATTTAAACACATATTGTGATAGAAATGTAAATAGCAGAAGTGTGAAATCTTACTTAGTTAAAATGTCTACTACCGACAAAACATTATAAAAACAAGGTTAGGTAACTATGAAGCTTATTCGACGTCAAAAATAAAACGAGTAACTTACAGAAATTTGCATTTACAAATGAAATTGTTTGTATTATACTTCTATGTGTCTAGACCGAACAATTAGAATTCTTAGTACTAAATTCAAAGAACATACGCTGCTATAAATACCAACGTCCAGAAAGACGAAAGTATACGAAATTTTTGGTAGTATACCATTGATCGCACCAAGATCAGCATCAAACGTACTGCTACTACATACAAAGTGATTTTTTAAAGTCAATTGCAGCAAGCCTAGAAAAAAAGCTATTCCGTCTGCAGTCAGCTGTAATGAGCTTTGAATGACATTTACCTGT
Organism: Limonius californicus; assembly: GCA_014611495.1. Taxonomy (NCBI): domain Eukaryota; kingdom Metazoa; phylum Arthropoda; class Insecta; order Coleoptera; family Elateridae; genus Limonius; species Limonius californicus. The sequence goes on from JABXWE010025819.1 coordinate 33,790, forward strand.
ATGTCAAACTGTGTGACAGTTCAGGTAGTTAAAAATTTTGGCCCAACAAAAT
>JABXWE010025820.1:0-41031 GCA_014611495.1 Limonius californicus
TTATTAATTTATGTTTCTTTTGTTCCAGGTAAGAAATTGTGAAACTTGAAATGGATGAAAATGGCTTAAGTTATGTAAGTATATTGTCACGAAGTAGATGGTCAGACTTTTAGACTGGATCTATTTAGTATTTTGATGGGAACACATTGTTAGATTTATTAATTATAGAAAATTATAAATTGAACTTAGTTTAAGATAAACTCCCTTCAAAAGGCGAACATTAAGTTATGTACAGAGAACAAATCATAACTTAATGATTGTAACATTCTTGGCTTCCATCATGTTTGCATATTTATTAATTTCACTTGAATATAACATCACGGGTTATGATATACATATAGAAGTTGCACTATTACAAAATGTTGGGAAGGAAACCCAAGACCGCTTCGCCAAAATGTAATTACGTTGTCTAACGATTCAGTAAATACAGTAAGTAGTTAAATATTTTACTTCAGGAACAAATTATACTGCCTGATGATATAAGATATAGTTTAAAGGTCCACGAAATGTACTTTACTGATAAGCTGAAAATTTCTGTTTTGAGCATGGAAAATATGGGTGATGTAAAGTTCATTTTGAGTGACCAGCAATTACAAAACCTGCAGTTCACCCCGAAAATACTAAAAATCATCCTCAAAACACAAAAAATGCGTCATAAAAAAGTAGGAACTCCCCAAAAGACTAAAGATTACTCAACTATGATTTTTGTAAATATACTGAAACTCCTTGATTTTCTTTTTTCAAAATGCATTTGTATGTCAAAATAATTTTCCAACAATCATTTGTTCGTAAGTGATAACGTGATAATTATTTGTGAATAGCAAACCCGTAATTTCCTCCTTATTTTGATAGATCGCCTCACTACTTAAATGGTGATTTAAAATAATTGGTGCCCCACAACAATTTTTTTGAGCAAAATATAGATAACGAACATTAAAAATTTAATTATAATAATGGATTTCAGATTATTACGAAAAAATTGCCTATGTAAAATGTTCAAATTGGCCACAATTAACCAGTTGGCATTGACCAGCACGTGTGTAAACACTTTGTAATGATCGCTTAATAATTTTCGATCCGATACTTTCCATTTCTAAACGAATCCAATCGTCTAAATGGTTTGGCCTACTAAGGTAAACTCGCGATTTCACATGGCCCCACAGAAAGAAATCTAGTGGAGTTAAGTCAGGCGATCCTCGCCGCCCTAACCATCTATGAGGGAACATATCGTCATGAAACTGCTGGATGAGTGCACCAAAATGGGAAGGAACTCCATGTTGTTGTAACCTAATACTTGGGTGGGGCATATCAGGATCTTTATTGTTTGGAAAAAGAATTGCTAGGGCAGAAAATAACTCAAAACGCCGAAAATCTAAATCTAAACAGATGTAGCGCGTTATTTTTATAATAAATGAATTCTGAAGTTGTTGAGCCTTATGTGTATTTTTCTCAAAATAATTGTTTAAGTGGTGAGATCCATCAAAATAAGAAGGTGATAAAATGGGCTTGCACCGAAGAACAAGTGAATATCGAAAAATGATTTTGACTAGAAATTGGTATTTTTAAAAAAGAAATTCGACGTGTTGCAGGTTTTTTTTACAGAAAATCACTTGTTTCAGTTTTATTTGGTATGTTTCATACTTTTGAGGCGTGCTGTATAATATCTAATGAGCATATAAGATACGAAACTAAAAAAATGTATGCGGTTAAAATCAATAACACGTTATTATTATTACAAGTCTTGCATGTTAGTAATTGGAGCAATTCTTTATTAGGGTAAAGAGAATTACCTCGACATGCTTTGTCCATTCGCACAAAAAGAAGTCGATTATCAATTTTGTTATCGGTGTTGTTTCTGGGAAACATAACGTACAGTTTTAGGAAACGCCGTTATTTTAGTGCAGTCATTGTTTTTACGATAAAATCAAAGAGGTGCTGTTGTGTATAATGTTTTCGCAGAAAATGTATGCTTTAGTTTAGTTGATATAAAGTTGGATAAACCGTGATGAACTTTCTGTGAATATAAATTTACCACCTCGATTTCTAGGAAACAAAATTGAAGAGAAAACTCGTTCAACTTTAATGTAACTAAATTTTTACCCAATCAAACTTTAACCTAATATATACTTCGGTCACCGCAACCTAGTCTGGTTTAAACATAATTTTATTAAACATTAATTTTATTTAACCTCTCTCCATCGAGTTTTTGGTCAGCCAACATATCTTTTTCCTGTTTCGTAATTATAGGTTGAGATAACATCAAGCTCATCAAACTTTAACCTGAGCTAGTGGAAATCAAATTATATGGTGACGTAACCTTACTTTAACCTAACCGAACTTTAACCTAATCTTACTTTAACCTAACTTTACTTTAACCTAGCCTAACTTTAACATAACCTTACTTAACCTAACTCTCGTTTACCTAGCCTAACGTTATCCAAACGTGACTGTATCGTAACCTAACTTTAAGCTCATTATAGCGTGACCTAGTTTACCTGTAGCCTAACCTGACCTTAACTAAATGTTGTCTTTCAATTTCTTGTCAACCTTACTTAACATTAATTTAACTTAACCTGACGTACTGTAACCTAAACTAATTTTAACCCGTTCTTATATGATCTAACATTAGCTAAACTAACGAGTGTACTTTATTCGATAAATTTTTCCCATAGTGACCTTTTATGGTGCGTTTTATTTATTTTATCTTAACACTGCGCAACTGTAAGTTACCTAAGTATATCTTCGTCAAACTGTAACGGTACCTACTCTTCACTAAGCCTTAAATTTAACGTGAGTTAACACACTTTTAAATTAGCCCTATTGAACTCAACATAGCATTAACCCAACCTAAACCTGCATTAATCTAACCCAACCTAAACCAGCATTAATCTAACCCAACAATGTCTCTACCTAACTGCAACCTAATCTAACTTTACTTTAATGTAGCTTTACTTTAATCTTGCCTAACTTTAACCTAACTTCTCTTTAAGCTAGCCTAAATTTTCTTAAATATCTTTAACCTCATCATAGCGTGACCTACTCTAACTGTAGCCTAACCTAACCTTAACTAAATATTGTTTTAAATTTTTTCTTAACCTTACTTAACGTTAATTTAACTTAACCTAATTGTAACCGGACGTAACCGTAACCTGACGTTACTGTAACCCAAACTAATTTTAAAATGATCTTACCTAAACTAACACCTGTACTTTATTCCATAAATTGTTCTCATAGTGACCTTCTATGACGCATTTTATTCAGTTTATCTTAACACTAATTTCATCTCCGTGAAACTGTTACGTAACATAATCTTAACCAAACCTTACTTAAATTTAACGCAAGTTAACATAATTTTAAGTTAACCCTATTGAACCCAACTTACCCCTTAACCCAACTTAAACTTGCACTAATGTAACCCAACCTTCTCTTGACCTAATTGCAACCTATTGTAAGTTGACCTTCTATGACCTAACATAATTTTAAATTACGTTTAGTGAAGTTTAATGTACGTCAATATAACTTTAGCTTAACCCAACCTGACTGTAAGTTACCTCATGAAATCAACCACCCTTCTGCCGTTTGTATTTTTCTTGTTGTTTTGCTACTTGTTCCCAGTGGTCTTAATATATATTGTTATAAATTATTAGTAAAAGATAAAAATATAATTAAATCAAGTTAAAGTTAAATAAGATTGAATTAGCTTGCATTCCGCAATCATATTTTCATTAATTTTTTTATTTTTATAAAGTGTGGTAAGTAGGACGCCAGGTGACAATTTTTAGAAACTTGTTGCCAAATATTTGAACTGAAAAATACTACGGTCTAACTGTCAAACATAAGTACTCTGTCTCAGAAGTCGGTTGTATCACGCTTTACGATTATATGAGAAAGTGGACATATTATAATATTTCCCAGTACGCAGCTGACTTCAGGCGGAATCTTTAATACGTCAGTCGCATGCAGTTCTTTAACCTAAAATGCCTATAAAGCTCTATGTAAAATTCGAACAGGTTTAAATATTATTTTCTGGTGTTTTCCGACGTTCTCAGGTACACTCGTGCTTCTTGCTAGGTAATTATAATTAGTATACCTTTCTGAAGCAATCTCTACATCCAAATGTAATTATCTTCCTAGGATCGTCTTTGACCGCAAATGTTGTTTTCCCTGCGCTGTGATTCAAATCTTGTTGCGATGTGCGACCAAATCAACGAACTCCATACAGGATCTACTTATTTCAATAGTAACTTAGTAAGTTATACTATCTTACTCTTTCTTCAAAGAAACTCGTTTTAAATTGAACAATAAATTAATACTTTATTAATATAAACAATGTCAGTTAATTTTAAATTTTTAGGAGCTGAACAAAAATGCCGGCATTTACACCAAAGTACAAAGGACGCTCTAATTTCATTGTTTTGTCAACAACTCTCATAGCAACTGACAAAATCTACAGGGCAACGATGCTAAAAATACATAAAATTACAAAAAGGGCACTTGGATCTAAATGCAATTTTAAAATTCAAATTTTGACATTAAAATTTATTTTATAAAAATGTTCATGTTTTAACGGCGTCATTGTTTATCCAAGTTCTAATATTACAAATGCACTGTACGTATCCGAAAGCTGCCTCTAATACACATTCTGCACTTCACGGCTGTCAAATATACATTTTCACTAAATGTTCCGATTAATGCAGCATACTCCCTTGTGAATTAAATTAATCTAGAGCTAAGCTTATATCCAAGCTCAAGGCATGTTCTAGTATCTTTCTATGCTATTTATTTCATATAGAATCTTTTAAATTAGAATTTTTTTATAATCCTTTCTCTTTGTGACAGGTTTTTGCAAAATACGAACTTGGCAGTGTTTCAGACCAAGCAAGAAGTTATCTGCGTGTTGGTCTGCCCTACGTTAATGACCACAATGGAACCGAATTCCAAGATATCATACAAATGTACGAGTATCCTTTAAGTTTAAAAAATGAAATTAATCTAACTTACGGTTCAAAAAATCATCACAATATTTGAAGTAACAGGGAATTAATGAGGAAGTTACATTTAAGTTATTGGCGTATAGACGTAGAAAATAAAGGACACTAAATGGAGCCAGGTGTTAAATTAAAATGTTTTGATATTTAGCCATAAAACTTTAATTTCTTATTGAATGTATATTTGAAAATACAGGATGTGCTAGCTAAATCGTACAGTACCTGCAGTTATGACACACATTTTCATAAGAAAAATTGGTAGACGTGTGTAAGTTATTGGTTGTTGGGGTATTATAGGAAAAATTTAACGGTTACTAATTACCAGTGCTGCAGTCGGAGGAAATAAGACTGTCTTAATTATGGTGAATATTCACTCAGTTAGCGAGTTTTCTATTTTCATTCATATTATGGGGATTATTCAACATGAGCAACCCTGTAGAATATTAATGTATGCATAGTCATCAAAATGAACAGCCCAGACTGATGCCATTTAGAAGTTAGGCATTAGAATTGGAAACGAAACCTTTGTTTATTTAATGAATTGATTGTCATTCATTTATTTATTTTTGTTAGAGTAGATGTTATACTACGTATCTCTCGTGACAGTTTAATACAATATAGAGGTGTTTGAATAGCCGGGATGGCTGCTTTTAAAAATTCATGCGGATCGAATGAAGGTTATCAGATGGAGGCCGTCCATTATCGAAAAATTGGAAAATAGAACTGCCGTTTGTATTAGAAAGTTTCCTCAAGCGCTATAAATAATAAATTCATCTTCGTATCCTGCAAAAGCTGTCAGAAAACGGGTGTTCTACAAACAGCTCGCTTGTTAGCATATTGGAATATCAGAAAGGCGCAAGAATATCTTGTTATTTTTTATTCTAGTTTTCCGCGTTTCCTTGTACGTCTTGACAGCTGACGCCTTCCACTTGTTTAAGTGCGCTAATAGTTTCAGAGCCAGGAGGGCACGTCGTTTATGTGGCGTGTAAAATTATAGGCGAGCTCTTAACAAGTCTAGCGATTACGTAATTATCGCAAGGTTCATAAAAGTAGGCATTAGTTTTTAATGGCACCGCCTAGATTATGGCGCAGGGGTAGACAATGGAGTATTAGTGCCGTTTAGAGCATTCCTGGCTTTATTGCGTGCCACAAACATATTTGAATTTTGAAGATGGCCGAAACGCGCCCGTGCATATGCAAACTTCGTTATGGCGGCGCCAGCGTTTCATTACAATCTCATTTTATTGGGTTTCTATTTAGATTTTCCCTTTTGCGTTCTTGTATTAACGGTTATTGCAGTCTGCAAACATTTCTTATTGTACTTTTTCCCTATTAAAAACCGCAATTAGTGTCCTTTATGAAAGCAATTGGAGAAAAATTAGGATAACAAAAATCCACAGGTACGTCGATATGTCAAAAATATCAAAGATGAATAAACAGAAACTACAAGAACGAGAACTTATTCAATATAACAGCTCAAGATCGGTGGTAGCCCGCGGGCCTTTTTTGGCATATTAGGTCCGATGGACGTTCAAATTACCTTTATAACTGCTGTGGCTAGTTCTGTCCATCTTGGATTTAAAAATGTTTGTGTTAATATTGTATGCAAATTACTTGGGAATTTGCTGTTATAAGGGTCCTACCTGCCGTTTAAAATTCAAGCCAAACAAATAACTGAAACTCCTAATATCGAAATCGAATAGCTGATGCTATATGGTTATTTGAAAACTTTGCTTAACTATGTATTATCTTACTAATTTTGATACGTAAACAGCAAGTGCTTTTTCTCTTACTAAACGCTTCGACCTTCTCTTTAATGGCTGTGTTGCGCACTTTTTTTAATTACCACATACATAGAGCAGCTACAACTTAAGGTGGATTCCGAACCAAGGGAAGGATAAACATTTGTACTCCAGAGAAGATTTACTAGGCAGAATACCTCGTTGGCTTGCCATTGTCTTGCGAGGGAGAACGGTCGTTAAAAATCTGATGTTCTGGTACTGGGAATGGAACCCCAGACTTTCAACGTAGAAGTCTAACGTGCTGACCGCTAGACCAGGATTGCCACAATGTTTTTAGCGTAGAAAAGTTTTTTACGGACACCATTTATTTGTAGGCAAAATAAACTATTACATTACAAATATCTATGTTTATAATGTATATAAACATGGTTTATATTGTTTGTAGTTTTTTTTTGTAGTTTTTGCAAACAATACCGCGAAAAGAATGTTTGTTACCTACAATGCACTTTCCAAACAATATACATTAATTTTACCAATATTTGTTGCTTATTTTGGATTTATAAGAAAAACAAAAAATTCGACTACAATATTTGAAAATTTTATGTTAGTAATCCCTCATATACCCATTGTACACTTAGTATTGTAATCGTCCAAGGAGATTGTATGAGACAGGAATGCGGCCTAATGTGTTTTTCTGAGAAAATTTGCCTACTTGACACCGAAATCCCTACTTTACTCTTCTTAAAAAACATTTCTTCTGCGTTGAGAATATGCTGCACTAAATTATATCACAAAAAGATGCAAAAGTGATAACAATAAGAAGATTGGGTTTGATTGGTTGAACGATGTCAAAATACAACTTATTTTTTAATGCTTATGTTTAGTCACCCCGGTTGTATTAGTAAATGTTTTCAAAGCAAGTTGTAGACGTTGCAACTTCTGCACCTTTTAAGAAGTGTTATTTCAGCCTCCTTATGCCATCTAATCTGTAGAGCACAGTAAGTGATTTGTTACATTGGTTTTATCTTTAGGTTTTTATGGTGGCTGTATATAGGTTTGAGTTAGATATACGTCGTTTAATCATTGTAGATTTAGTGTAGTATCTGTTGCAATAACCAAACATTGGTTTCAACTATAGGATTTAAGGTTGCCAACAAGATTTTATGTTGGGAATCCATCCTGTAATCATTGAAGAATTAGTAGGGATTGTTACGTTGGTTCTACCTCTCCCTTTTTTCTGACATATATTTATAATAAAATGTTTTATCAATTTAACATAAATGCCATATGAATATATAATTGTTAAATATTATCCCTACTGAGGATCCCTACAGTATTGTTACGATTATTAACCATTTTTCGGCTTTCCTGTGCATCAGTTCGCTTGCTGAATCATTATGCCACTGGGGCGTTACCACAAAAATGTATTTTTTAAATATTGTCTAGACTGACTTCTTTTCTAGCATCTGGTTGTATATAACTTACTTTTCTACCTTTTAATCGAAATTTTCTTCTGTTTAATTAACTATAGTTTACGATAATGCACTCATGGCATATCGATCCAATGACCAAGTAACTACAACTATTGGGTATATAGCCCTTGATTCCATTGTAATGAAGTATGCTGGCAGGTTGGTAATTGTTATCCTATCCGGATCTTGGGAGCAGCGTGGCGAACAAGCGCTAGTACTGGCCAAACAGTATTCAAAGTTAAGCAACGATCCTGGTGGTGACTATTTGGATGGGTAACTGAAAGCTTCGCTTACAAGCTGCTACCCGCGGTGTCTCGGAGAGTTTCTAAAGCTGTCGGTATTTTTGGGTTAGTGCGCCACGTTACTGGCTACCTTGAACAGGGTAAAAGTGACAGCAGGCTTCCCCGTGATCATTTCCTATACACAAATTTATTTATTTATCCGGAGACGGTGTGTTGGTGGTCTTGAATTGGTCCATTGCCATTCATTTACCTTAGTCCTTCCATGGTATATTGTCCTGCTCTCCTAAACAAACTTATCTGGCTTACTTTTTATGTAAACTTGTAAGGACACCTAGCTCTGAAACTATAATCAACATTGGTAACTGTAATATGTGCCCCTAAATTCTAAGCCTCTGTGTAGTTTTCCATAAAAGTTTTAACATATCTGTTACTGAAGCTAGTATATTCTTTTTCTTTCCAGATTTCTTTGGTTTCAAATTCGTCAAACCGCAGGAACACGTACTTTGTTATAATCTCATCATAATCATCCAATGGCGGTACAGTCCAAATTGGACTTTGGCCTCCACTATTTGCCCCTTCTAGCTTTCCCTGTCTACGGCCGCCGCTTCCCAATTGGGGGGTTGCCAGCATGGTTCGTGCGTTCCTTTGTATTTTGTCTTCCCACCGGGCGCTTGGTCGTCCCGTCGGTCGTTTGCCTTTTGGTTTTGTTTGGAAAACCTTAGCTACCCTCATCTCGTCCATTCGCTGTAAATGTCCTGTCCATTTGAGCCTCTGCAGGCTTTATTATAATCTACTTTGAGTCATTACTGTGGGAAAGATCGGAAATATGGTACATTCGAATTCCATAACACTTTACTAGGCTGTTTGGTTGTCCTGTTTCTGTCGATATTGGTAGACCAATGTTAAGATTTTACATTAGTGTTATCAGCATTTTACTAACCTTTTTGATTCAATGTATCCCCAAATCCAGGAACATCAACGTCATTTTGAATTTTGACTCTTATTGCATGGTTCAAGAATAGTTGTTCCAAAACAATTTACGATTGTGAATACTATATGGTAACATCTCAGAAAGCGAACTAAATGTTTTCTAAATATGCTGATATTTATATCTCTGCAAGTCATGAGCTAGAAACTTCTTCGATCAACTTAGAAATGTTCTATTTTCCATTTTTTTTCGTGATTTGTCGCACATAAGTTGTTTGGGAATCAGACCGGTATCCATTTTAGATAAATGTTCCTTCTTGTCTTCTAATAAATTAAATATAGTTAGTTCCTGCTGTATCTCTTCATTTCCGAGCAATGTATAATCTGCAATAGTTCGTAGGGATTTCATGTCTGTAGATTCAAGTCGTTTTTTTTTCTTTTATTTGCGGGTCAGTTTTCCTGCTTCAGAACTACACAACAAATACCTTATACAGATAAATTTACGTATTGCAAGGAAATGACATTCCTAAAGCTGGGATTGATATTTTACCTGTGTTTACAGCTTCGTCAAGTCATAACCAGGGATTATCAGGTACTCTTCGATAAGGCAATAACGCTATTTCTGAAGTGGACTACAATATATTTCAAATAAGAGCATCGATACAAAGGCCCGGTCCGGCCTTCTCTGGAAGTGGAAACAATGTTACAACAATTTTGCATAAGTGAAGTTAATCTTTTCCTAATGACAGTCCCCATTTCTTTGTTAACGGGCTCTATATTGGGCATCAGCTCTCATTTCTGCTAAGTGCTTATCCCTCAGAGCTTATGTAGAAGCGTGGTGGGGAGGGGAGATGTGCCATTTAGATCCAACAATTGAGTTGTATGTTCGATTACCCTAAAAAAAAATCACGCTCCTGGACTTGTGGCTTGAGGTCACAATGACCTGCTCACAACATCAAATGTTAATTGTGGTAAAAATGTTCATTTTTGTCGTAACTACCATCCACCATTGTTGATGACATCGTCTACTTTAGTAACAACTTCCATTTGTGAATTCGCTTACTTATAAGGACAAACTCTTTCACTGGTCTCTTCCTTGGATAGATTTCTTACTTTGGTAGTTGATCTCAACGTTCACTTTTATAGCAGTTATCATTGAAATCTAACGACAACGTGCTCTGAGATTAATTTGTGGTAAGCTTGATTGGCAGTTATGCGTGAGTTGAGTGTAAGGTTTCAAAAATTGTGGTTTTGGTCAGAGTGAACGATCTGAAGAAAGTACACATTGTAACCAAAAGTGTGTCCAAAGCAGCATTTGTGATCACTGTTTGTGTAGACGTAGTGACTAGGTTGTTTTGGAACCAATAGACGCTGTAGCTCGGTTGCACGCCAAAACTAATACTGTTTCTGTTAGTAGCGACGGAATGAGTACTATTCATTAAGGCAGTGCAAGGTGGGTTCTATGTGGAAATGGTATTGCAACGAGTGCTACTGCGTGAGAAATATAGGAACAGTTTGTACTGTAAGAGGCTGTTAGTAAATATACCACCACCTATGATTCGAAATATATTCGCAGCAATCCTACAGCCAAGTGATTGTTAGTTATTAATTTTTAACTACCTAGCTTTGTTTAGAGACTCTGTTGTATTTAATTACGGTTGCATTGTTATTTTATATTTAAGAAGGTTATTACAGAATCAATAAAATTAAGGTTTCATAATGATTTCGTTTACGATGAATAAAGTACCTTTGAAAGAACTAATCAAATTTTAGCGTGGCTATGATTGGGACGAAACGTTCCGTTTGCGCTATTATTTTTATTGTAGTTATAGTTGGCAATGTCTCAAACGCATTTAAATCTAAATACAACATCCAGAGACATCACACTAGTTGGAGTAAGTAATATCCGTTGTTTGTGAATTAGTTACTCATTTTATGTATAACATTTGGCAACATTAAATAAACTTTAGGGCTAGTAGTAGCACCTATTTCTAAACCAACCCTTTAGTTTTATATTTATTGTTAAATTTATTATATTAAACTTAACAAGTTCTCTATCCATCAAGAATTTGTACAAAAATCACTTTTGCATCATTTGAAGGAATCAACACAGTTTTAAATGGGCAACGTTAATTGTTTTTAGTGTGCAAGCGTGGCATATTGTATAGACAAAACAACTGCCAGTGGTGTCTCTGTATATTCGGAATTTTGACGAAATGTATAGGATTTAGCTGGTAAGTCTGGTATAATTCTCAATTTTTTGTTTCTTACCATAAAACCATGATGAGAATCTGATCGTTGGACAAACCTGGTAGGGTCTAAATCATAACGCTAACCGCTACAACCTAGTTACAAAGACTTACATAATCATATGGAAATCTCAAATTTTTTCCTCGTAACAAAAACTGTAGTTTTAATATCCACTGTGGCATTTTTGTCACAAGATCTTGTTTGAGATCTAACAACAATTGAGTTTAACGAAGTCTGCGGTTCTAGTATGCAGAACCTTGAGAAAACAAAAAAAACAACAATGGAATACTTGCTGAAGAACTTATCTTCACAGATCTTAACCAAATTTCATGTAGATATTCTAAGCTTACCAGTAAGGGGTTTTCTTGAGATTTTGTATTTGACAGCAATGTCATATTTACTAAATCTTTGACTTCATTGTGTTCCAAAACGCGATGGAAGTTGTTGTGGAAGTTTTGTTTTTGGTTTAGGTTGCAATGGTAAGCCTTGTGATCTGGTTGCTCTTGTGTGAACAGCAAATCTGAAACTATTTCTATTGTTAGCGATGGAGCTGAGTACTATTCGTTAAAACAGTGCAGCATTGGTTTCACGTGGATGCAGGATTGTAACGAATGTATTTGTGTTGAAGAATTGGGGACTGTTTGTACTGTAAGAGAGTGTGGATGGAATTGGAATCGCAACGTCAAGCAGGGGCACCGTCACCGCAATCCTAATCGGTTCAGCGCTGATTACCCCTAGACGTTGTCTTTACACTTAATAAAAAATGTGTTTCATATTTTAATATAATCGCATTTAATTTCCTATTTGCTACAATAGAATAGTATATAGTATAATTATTTCTGGCATTATTAGTTTAATTAGCCTCAAAATAAAATGCTATAAAATATTGTGATTCATAACTAATGAGGTCAAAATGACGACCTGTTGCAATCATCTCAATTTGTACCATCATATCACACCATAACCGTTGGAACGATTCTTAAAATTTTTTTAATCAAATCAAGGCGAAATAATTTTATATCGATGAAATTATGAACGCTCATGGTGTATGTATATGCAGTCCCGAAAAAGATTGGAAAGTCGTTAATTTTTCATAATTCTCTGTCAGAAGCCTTAGTTCGAAGTCGCAATTCAAAGTTGGGAACCGAAATGTTCCGTTGATAATATAAACTTAAGAATTCAAATCTGAATTTTCGTGTTCTAAATTGAAATTCTGTCTCAATAAAAATCATCAGATCAGAGCCTACGTTTTAAATGCAAAACTGGATACTGAATTCAATCTTGAAATTGTGACTCGTTTGTTGGGTTTTTATGTTTCAGTTAGAAATTATTCGAAAGTTTCAGTTCAGATCTTAAATTGCCAATTCAAAATTAGATTTTTTTATTAGGTGTTAATATTTTGATCTTAAAGTTTGAAGTCGGGTTCCATGTCGTTATTCTCGGTCCGAATTATGAATTACAAACTAGATTTTTGCGTTTAATGTTGGAATTCTGAATCTATTGTTGTGTTTTCGGATGTATTTAATTACAAATCATTCCAAATTTTCAGTCCTGATCTTGATTTATAAATTCAAAACTGGATTTTTGAGTTAAGTATTAAAATTTTGAGCTTCTAGTTTGATAGTTGGGTTCCAGGTCGACATTGTTGGTTTGAATTTTGAATTTAACACTAGATTTTCGAACTTAATGTTGGAATTTTGAATCGATAGTTGGATTTCTGGGTTTCAATTAGAAATTCTTCGAAATTTTCAGGTCATATCTAGAATTATAAATTTACAACTGAACTTTTGAGTTAAATGTTTGAGCTATTGGATATTTGGATTCCGAGTCGATATTCTCGGCTTGAATTATGTACTAAAAACTAGAATTTCGAATTTAATGTTGAAATATTGATTAGTAGTTGGATTTTTGTGTTTTAATTAGAAATCATTCGAAACATTCAGTTCAGATCTTAAATCAAAATTCGATTTTTTAAGTAGGTGTTTTGAGCTTAAAGTTTTGAATTCAGCATTAGATTTTCGAACTTAATGTTGGAATTTAGAAACGATAGTTAGTCTTCTGTGTTTTAATTAAAACATTTTCAGTTCAGATATTAAATTACAAATTCAACTTAATGTTGGAATTTTGAATCGATAGTTGGGTTTTTTGGTTTTAATTAGAAACCATTCGAAATTTTCAGTTAAGATCTAAAATTATAAGCTTATAAATGGATTTTTAAGTTAAGGGCTAAAATTTTGCTCTTAAAGTTTAATAGTCGAGTTCCAAGACAATATTCTCGATTTGAGTTCTAAATTTCAAGCTAGATTTTTGCATTTAATGTTGGAATTTTGAATGGATAGTTGGATTTTTAGGTTTTGATTAGAAAGCATTCGAAATTTTCAGTTAAGATCTAAAATTATAAATCTATAACTGTATTCTTAAGTTAAGGGATAAAATATTGAGCTTAAAGTTTGATAGTCGAATTCCAAGTCGATATTCTCGATTTGAATTGTGATTTCCAAACTAGATTTTTGCATTTAATGTTGGAATTTTGGATAGTTGGGTTTTTGGGTTTTGATTAGAAAGCATTCAAAATTTTCAGTAAGATCTAAAATTATAAATTTATAACTGGATTTTTAAGTTAAGTGATAAAATATTGAGCCTAAAGTTTGATAGTCAGGTTCCACGTCGATATTCCCGATTTGAATTGTGATTTCCAAACTAGATTTTTGCATTTAATGTTGGAATTATGAATCGATAGTTGGGTTTTAATTAGAAAGCATTCGAAATTTTCAGTTACGGTCTAAGATTATAAATGTATAGCTGGATTTTTAAGTTAAGTGTTAATTTTTTGAACTTAAAGTTTGATAGTCGAGTCCCAAGTCGATATTCTCGGTTTGAATTATGAATTCAGAATTAGATTTTTGCGTTTAATGTTAGAATTGGAAATCTGAATTATACTGGATTTTTGAGTTAAGGGTTCAAATTCTGAGCTTAAAGTTGCCTAGTGGGATTCCGAGTCGATATTCTCATTTTGAATTGATGATTGGGGTAATAAAACTGGATTTAAAAGCAACTGCCGCAAAAAATCGAAGACAATTGAATGACCAAGAACCGATATTTAAAATTCATAGCAAGTTTCTTCAATATTTAGTTGCATAAAAAGGCCGACAGCAAAATCAACACCAAAAACCTTAGTGTGGAAATTGTAGTTACATTTTCTTATCCAAAACAAACTTTTGAGCTTGAACGACTAAAGTATATGTTTCACAACAAATAATCTTTCAGGGCTTATATAGATATTAAACAACTAAAAAATATGCTACTCCGGAGAATATTCGTATCTACAATTAAATGCTACGACCAGCTAAACTTATTGGAGTCTTGAAACTAAAGGGTTTGGAATAAAAAGTAAAAGAGATTATATATTTTTGTTTTATTTTTTATATAAATCGGATATTTTTCAGAAAATATTATAAGACCAAAAATATCCTATTTCTACATTTTAACTTCATAAAATGTTCTCTTAATCGATATCAAAAATAACAGAAAACCTTTTGTGGAAAAGTAATAGTAGGTCGCCGTACTTCCATAACTTAACAGTATACCGAAGGACGCCTAAAGTTTACCTGACAATCAAACCGGCAGTCAATATACTTAAACCAATTGCTGATAACAATCTAACGTGAACATAATGATGTTTGCCTAAGCGCTAAAAAAGGTGTTGGTGTGTAATAATGAAATTAATTTCTCCGGCGCCTGCTAGGATGAAAAGGAAAGGGCGTCGGGTGCGATCGCCTCCAAGACTATTGAATTAATTTAGAAACTGTGCATGCTAAAGAAGTAAGTTTTATGGAGTTGCGGCTATCAAGAATTTTAATGAAATTTCAGGAAAGTAGAGAAATTCGACGAAGTTCGTTTAAACTGGGTCGAAAAGGCTAGGAGTATTTTGCATAACTGCTTTAATTTTATGAATTTTCAACAAATAAGAAGGAATCGAAAAAATCTTCCGAAAATTACTGTTTAACTGAATTTTATATTATTTGTTTAACGTACTTTTGATATGCTGATTTAGACTAGTACACAAATTAGGAATTTAACAAATGTAGTATATTACAAAGAGCTGGGATGTCACAACAATCTAAAATACTGCAAGATCTAGAATATAACACAAGTCTAGAGTTTACAAAGATCTGGAATATCACAAAAATCCATAATTTCAGAAAGATCTAGTGTATCACAATGATCTGGAATATCACAAGGAACCAGAACACTACGATTGTTTAAAATATCAGGAAGATCTAGAATATCACAAATATCTAGAATATTACAAAGATCTAGCGTATCACAAAAATGTAATATATTACAAAGATATGGACTATCACAAACATATAATATCTAAAGTTCTGCCATATTACAGACATCCAGAATTTGACAAAAATCTAGATTTTCACAACAATCTGGAATATCGTAGAAATCTAGAATTTTACAAAGATCTAGTGTATCATAATGAGCTGGTATATCACAACGAACTAGAATATGACAATTGTCAGGAAGATCTAGAATATCACAAATATCTAGAATATTGCAAAGATCTACAGTATCACAAAAATGTAATATATTACAAAGATATGGAGTATATCACAATGATCGCGAATATCACAACGAACTAAAACATTACGATTGTTTAAAATATCAAGAAGATCTAGAATGTCGCAATTATCTAGAATATCACAAATATCTAGAGTATCGCAAAGATCTAGACTAGAGTATAACAAAAATGTAATATATTACAAAGATATGGACTACCACAAAGATGTAATATCTAAAGTTCTGCAATATTGCAGACATCTAGAATTTCACAAACATCTAGATTTTCACAACGATCTGGAATATCATACAAATCTAGAATTTTACAGACAGATTATATTACACAGGGGCGGGAATGGCTCAGTCGTAGAGGAGCCAAGCGTTGGATGTAATAGTCCAAACGCTTCCCGGTTCGAAACTCTCCAGGGTCGGAAATTTTTCTAATTCCCTGGGTGGTCGGTACTGGGTCCTGGTCTCCATTTGCCATTGGCGATCAAATTAAAGGCACTCCTCGAATTAATGTCGCATTGGAGGAGTAACAAGACCATAAACAAAAACATTCACACCAACAGGCAAGCTAAGTACAGTTTCGCACCAACACGGTAACCCATAGAGTCGGGCTCTGTTGTGCATAGCACAAATTAGCTTAGCTTTGCCTCACACCGCTTCGACACTGCACAAGCGGTACAAATGAGGATCATGCTAATGAATATTATATCACAATGATCTAGCATATCACCGTGATCTGGAATCTCTCAACAATCTAGAATATTACAATTATTTAGCATATCAGGTTGTTGTAGATTTAAAATATCATAGCATTTTAAACGCATACAAAGAATCTATAATTTTACAGTGTTCTACAATATAATAGAAATCAAGAATTTCACAAAGATGTAGAATGTTACAAAGAGCTAGAATTTCACAAAGATTTAGTATATCTCAATGATCCAAACACTTTTTGTGTTGAAGTTATGCAACTTTGCTTTATGCTTTTAATATATAAATATTTATTGAGCACGAGTTTGAAATGTTTTAAGCAATATTCCGATGTAATTTACACTCACAACATATATTGCGTAGATAAATGTTTTCGAAAATATTCTTTAACCGGTTTGATCAGCAATTAAATGGATTAAATTTTTTATGCGCTGAACTTTTACAGCACTGAAAACGGAAATGGTTCATTAAAACGTATTCCGCGACAGCTTTTGTTGTATTGCTACATTGTATTCCCATTTGATTTCTGTAATGGATTTACTAAGCTCTAAATACAATTTTTCCACAAGTCGTTTATTATCGCAACTCTAGTTGAGCGGGGTATTTTGCATAGCACAAAAAATGCCGAACGTCCCTTGTGACTTTGAGCGGTTCTCTGAATTTATTAGGGCTTTTATAACTCTTTGATCATCGTACCGATATGACATTTAGCGAGTTTTAACCCAGAACTTTAAATTAAACCCGTGTACCTGTCAAATGTATTGAGCTGTTATCCTGTGGGATTGCTGCGAGCGGGAGTTGGCCTATTTTTAAATTGGATCCGAAGAGAACGAAGAACAATAATTTCTCTCGCTTTATTGCCATACCCATGGCCATAAACACCGGAACAAAAGCATTAATTTAGCGAATTTATAGAGTATTGGAATTTATTAATTGAATCATCAGAGCCTTGTTATGTCCGATGTAAACTCCCGGATTAGCTAAGTAGTTCAATTCCGGCAACAATGAGCGATTGGAAATGTGAACTTATGATGTATTTAGTCTTTCAGATAAGCAAAATAAAGAAAATACTCTTGGTGCAGTTTCGTTTAATTTAAATAATATTTTCATTTTTACACCAGTAGATCTTTATCAACGCGATCCTATCGGAAAAGAATGGTCTGTTACGGGCCAAACGAGCTTTTCCGTCGACCCGGATAGGTGGAAAAAGGCCTGCAGCTTAGCTCAGAGGAGTAGGGGAGTTCACGGAAATCGCTTACGGGAGGAAATCTTCCTAGTTGTGTACAGAGTGGGTCAAAATTAGTGGGCGCACCTTCCAAATACAGCTGATTGCAGGTCCTCGTGGAAGGCCGAGAGGCCAGCTGCTTAGGGGAATTGGACTCACCTTTATTGTGCCTCCCTCCTGTTTATAAAGCTTGCAAAATTCGTTCACACACAAATACAGAATGCACAATAATAAAAGGCAGTAAATTTTAACACACATATAATTAGATTATTGGAAATGGTAAAAGTACAAAAGAATGCCAACAAAAGGTGATTTTAATAACTCTATATTACAAATATAGTTACTTTGAGCGCTCAAGCCGAGGGGCTCGCCGTCGTTGGCGCACGTAATTTGTCCAAACGACGTGACCAAGGGCGTCGGAGTTTACACTAATAACACAATATATGTATAATTAATCTTTACGTTTGGTAATACAAAAAAACTGCCGGCGGCTGAAGGTCGCTTTTTATTACAAACAAAAAAAGGTTCAATCACTTCGAATTTTGCAAGTTTACGTGTCGAAGGGTTTTTTTCCTTTTTTTTCTACACAAAAAAAGCTTAGTTCTTTACCTTGAATCTTGATGAAGGCACGCACAATTCTGGGGGCTGCTTTCCAGATGCAGGTATAGTCCGGGGTAGTTTCAGGTCCGAAAAGAAGAAAGGTAGACGACTTCAGAAAACTTTGGGACAAAACCTTTGTTGGGACGCCCCTGGGAATTAGATTATTTCCAACGTTGAGGGCGGCGGGAATTTTAGACGATTGCAACACACACCACAGCTCTGACAATCACATCTTCACGGGTTTAATACGCTTATATCCGATCTGAGATCGAAGGAACAATTGCACTCAATTGTCCGTACACAAGCCTTTACACTGCTAATTTTTTAATTTAGATTCGACTTGGTCGAGATAATAATAGCCTACAGCAATCTACGATACGATAGAATTCAATATAGCAGAAGCCGCGAATAACCCGATTTTTCTCAAACGTCCGTCTAGGCCCAAAGATTATTGCCTACTTACTTCCCCGCGCTGCAAACAAAATTCCCAGCCCAGTTTGTTCTAGAACAAAGTTGACACGTGCGACTTCCGAGAAAAATTAGAGAAGCGATATTTGAAAGCTAGCACTGATAACAAAGGAATTTCTGGGAATGTTTTTGAATGGCAAATCTAGCCTACAAAGGGAAACTTCGAAATTGGCCTCGTCATAACTCAATCTTTAAAAACAACAAAATAACCCAAAACTGTTAACATACAAACGGCAATTAAAATAACGTTTTTAATTCCTATGAAGCGGCAATTAAAGCACGACTCTAATCTCGACAGAGTGGCACAATTTCAAATAAACATAGCAGGTCACATATCACTACTCAAAAAATATAAACATTTGTTTTCAGATTTAAATAGCAAACTAAAGTGTACAGTTAAAGCTGAAGCGTGAGTGTGTTATGTCCAAAGATGGGAACAAACAACAACAACATCTCAATCTCTTAAATTACAAGGTTCTCAAAATCTGCGAACACTTTTGACATTACTTACTTTGTATCTTGTCTGACACTGTCCAAAATGTAAAGATGGCGTTATCATTACAATTGCCAATGCTAGGCAGTAGAAACTCTATGCTCGATGGAGAAATTTACAGTGTGGGCAAGAATGATTCGGATTAGAGTTGCAGTACCTTTTTCATAATTTGTGGATTGGTTGATGAGGACCAGAGCGCGGCCTACCAGGTCTCCGGATCAGATAAATCTGTGAAGTTGGGTGTTTGTAACGGAAATGTGAAGTATTACACTTACAACCGTTCAACATGAATTAAATTATATATTAAAAATTGTTAGGTCATGAACATGTTTTTGCAATAGTTGTTGTAATAGTTTAATTATACTAAATGACGTCTTTTAAAATAAAATTTTTTTATGTAATTTTGACCAACTAGGTATTTTCAAATTTTTTACACAATTTACAAAACAGTGTAGAGGGTACTATTATATTATTTGCTTCGGTGACGTCAGATTTCAAACATGATATTGTCATAAACATACTAATAGCGTTAATAGCTTCGTAAACATATTAATTGAAGTGTCTCTTGAAGCTGTCATTTGAAAACTTTACAAAATTTAATTTGCTTATTAGGCTTTGCAGACTTCAAATATCTACTTTTAACAAAAAAAAATGTAATACGTTTAAAGGATTATCTAAAGTGCATTGGTAAAAGCTATTGGGACTCGTATTAAGCAGGTAATTAATGGCCAAAATTCAAACACCGTTTCCAAGAATATTCTGAAATCTAGTGTTTGAGTTATAATCCATACAGATGCATCTAGGTAAACTTTGCGTAGAAGTAAATATTTTTGGAGTAAAACATCCCGCGTGCTAAATTTTTTTTACTTTGCTCGCGGTTTCCAGGTTGAGCAATTGCTATAAACGAAAGATGCAGTACAGTAGACAATGGATTTATAATCAAATGCTCGTTATAATCAGGATATCATTGTTCAAGAGTTCATTTCGAGTGAATTGCACTGAATTTTCAAAATACTGCATTTTCTTCATATTTATGTAAACAATTTCAAAGTTTAAGTTGCGTTATTTTCACATATCTAAAATTTGTTTATCTTTATTTTACATTCTAGTTTTCTTACTATCAATAGCTATTAAACTGTTGAAGGTTGTACCTAGTAGTTGATTAGTTTTCTTTTTAGTATAGAGACGTTAGTGCCGAGGAGATCTCAAATATATACTTTGCCGAGGAGTAAAAAATATATTGTAGTCTTTACTTCACAAAATTTAATCAGATTCTTAGAATTTCCTTGTAGAACATCTTATGGAAGTTTGCCACTTTCACGGCGGTTATAATCACAAACATTTGCAGAAACTACAATTCTACTAAATATGAGCTATGAAATATCAACAAATTTACAATTATTAAAAAAAATGACATACCTTAAATTTTGGACTATAGACTTTGGTAATATCAATGCGATTACATTGAAGACGCTTTTAGTATAGGAATTTTAAAATTTGAAGATTTATTACTGAAAAACATGTTCAACTTCCTTGTTTTAAAAGTATATTTTCTCCATGCATTGTTGTTTTGGGGATATCTATCACCAAACGCGTATATTTTTGGGTACCGAAAAGTGTGTTCAAATCTCATAATCTACAATTTTACAACACGAATTCTCTTCTCTAGTGATAGTCTGAAAAGGTAAAAGCAACCCAGATAAATAAATAATGGAGATCTTGCCGGCCACGTTTCTATTAATTCTGTTGTTTGTAAATAGTGTTTCGGTTTTAGAAGAGCACAATAATATTAAGAAATTGAATGGTTCGATAATAGGGCTTTTGGTGTTTTTGGGGATTTAACTTGCTACCTGAGGGTTGGAATGTCGGCGTCTTAGTTTGGTGTGAAAGAAAAACGAAGCGGTAAAATCAGGGCCCTTAATAGCAATAATAATCATAATACCTAGGCGTAAGAGCTTTTCGGTTTGCATTCTAAGTGCCTGCTCGATGCATAACGTATTCAGCAGCAGGAGCATTGCCAACATTAGCAGACAAAAGCCCCAGACTGCTCATTTGTATAAACTAGGCACGTCCCACACACAAAGTATTAATATCTGCACCGGCATGAACGGCTCGTGCTTTCTGTCGCGGTATTAAGCTCCGGTGCAGAGGAGCTTTTGCATACCACGGAGTGAGTGAGTGCTTTAAGGCCTCCGAGACTTCCATACAGCGCCTCGGAGACGTCCTTAGTACCCAAACCGCATCGACCCTTGCTCCATTTACTCCATAACCCATCTGTTAATTACTTTAAAGTACTCCGACATCTTAACTTAGTTCGCCAACTTTGCCAGATCATCAATCCGGAGTCTTAATGGCCTGCACTATCTCCATATTGTGTCCCGATTATATCTCCCTGCATTCGGAGTTTTAATTCGGCCGATATCGAGCGAGATTGCAGCACTAATTTAACGCCACTAGCACCAGCAGCAGTTCAAACGAAGTAATTTAGTAATTCGGTTTAACTACTGTAATTAAGTAAGCTAATAACTAGTTGGATTTCTGGCAACTTGCTTGTTGCCCGACTTTGTTGCATTCGGATTGTGCGTTCCTCTTATTTAGTTATTTATGCGATTGCAGATGACAGTTGGGCCATTATTCCCAAATGCTGGGGGTGAACTTGACTAATTTTCGCCACGTGTAGATACACTGCCGCCTAAATTAGCAATGTAATGAACTCGTTTCGGCTTTTTCCACACGTACAAGGCTGTTAAATGCGTGCATTCAAATACACGTCGGAAACTGCCTGTAAAATAGATGTATGTCTAAGTTTTAATATTAATTTTTGAAATTTACTCTCACATAGTGTGAACAAGAAATTGTTGTGTAAAAGCGAATCCAGTTAAGCAATATTTTTCGTACAATGGGTTATGTATAAGTCGACTTCCGCATTAAGGGCCTTCCTATTTTCTTATTCAATTTTTCGTCATATGGGCTTCGGCTTGTTTTTTTACCTAGCAGCGCCCTATTTATGGAATATCCGCTAACGTTGATTTCCTGTTTTCTGTCCACCATTTTGAGTAATCATTGTGGTAGTCATTTTGAGTGCGGGTTGAATCTTTCGTTACCATATTCATACTACTTCTTCCGACGCTTCTTCAATTTGGCATTGGTCACGTATTTCTCTATCTTATTGTAACCAACGTTGTGGTATGTATTTGCCTTAGTATTTTCTTATCAGTGGGTTTGCTTTTTTATATTTGCTCTGGTTGCAGCGCCATACGTCATTTTCGTTCGTCCTGCAGTTTTGTATGTTCGCGGTTTGCTTTCTAATTATTTACATTTTTTAAATAATGTTCCCCAAATACTTTGGAACTGACGGCTATTTGTTTATTTAGGTCGTTATTTAAGTTCCTCTCTGTATTTCTATTTCTATTTTCGAAATACATAACTTGGTATATGTTGTATAGCAGTTCCATCCACTTCCAATTTCTTTTGCATCATAATACCAGACTTTTTTGTTCGTTTTTACACACTTATCATATTATAACATTAATTTTTCTAATGTGTAGGATGCTGCAGTGTGTCAAAATTCATATAAAACTTCTCCCATAAGTAGCACATTCTAGAGCAAATGCTTGTAAAGGCAGACAAGCTACAGGTCGGTCCTTACTTGATCATGCTGGCTGTAGTTCCCAAATGACGACGCGGTCTAAGCCGAAAGTAAATTGTAATATTGAAAGTAGCATCGTCTACATACCATATTGTTGTCCAATCTGTATTCTTCCGTTTGCATTATATCGTTTATTATTTTGTCCATACATCAAATTAAACAGTTTAGGGTTTAAGGAATTATTTTGTTATCCTTCGGAGGACTGGTAAAGCCGTCGGTCCCGGTTGTCATACGACCAACCATAACACATGTAGTGACACTTTTCTTCTTTGTTTGACGAGTTAGACTTGCCTCCTGGCTGGCGTATGTACAGAGACAGCTCAGAGAACGTACTCGTTGTAGGTTATTACAAAGAGGAAGAATAAGAAAGAATCATTTGCCTTAACTCGGAAGATATGGGATGTTTGTTGTTAACTTTTCATGTACTTTAATTCTTGTTTCTCCGATTTGGTGTTTATTTCTTTTATTAGATGTGTGATATTAAATTTTTTTTCCAACATGGTTATCGTATCTATTAATTTTATGTAATCGAAAAAATATACTGCAACCTCCTTAATCAAGGCTTGATGTTATAGCAGTTCCATGTTTATTGGAGATCATTTCTAAATTAGATATAACATGCCATAACGTTGCGTGTACTACGCTTAAGAGGAGGCTAGACTTGTACAATATAGTGTATAACATATAACATTTTCGTAAAAGGATAAAACTAATTACAGTTACCTAAAAATTATATAAAATATAAAACATTGATATATATATAAAATATATACGACACAAAATAGTCTAAAATAAATGTATAGCAAGTAAATATATCACCGTATTCACCTATCATAGTGCTGGTGTTTCCCTCATCGACCATTCCAATTCAGGGGCGCACTGTTAATGGATGTCTTCAATAGGTTTGTCGTGCGGTTCCAGCGCAATCCCGTATCACGCGGTATATTTTTTGAGTAGTGTCTGCAGCTACATTCGACTGAATCGTTGATTCCCCGTTTATGCATTAAGGCTGCACACCTTCCATGTTGTTGATGCGGTTCAGTATGCACCATAGTTTTCTATTTAAGTTGAAGCTCGGGACTTTTTGGTTGGGATCGCAGATCAGCTGCTTCTGAGGGGCAGTAAATATTTCCCAGTTATTCCGCCACGCGTCATCTATTGTAAAGTTCCGTTGTTGTTGTTATTCGATATCCAGAACAATTTTCTTGATTTCAGGCGGTTTGAGTTTATCATGTATAGGAAGTTGTTAGTCTATATCTGCACCGCCGCTGATCTTCTGTGTTGTGTAGTACGGGCAACAATGGAAGGGGAGCTTTTCACAAATGACACGCATGGCATGGTTTAACTGGAGGTCCACTTTCTCTGCATATGAGCTGTTCATCCACACTGGTGCACAATATTCCGCTGTGGAGTAGACAAGGGCTGGTGTAGCAGTTCTAATAGTTTCAGCCCCACGACGATCTGGCTAACTTTTGTATGAAGTTCGTTCTTGTTTGCAATTTCGGGCGTGTTTGTTCGATGTGGGGCAAACGCTCTATCAAGTGTTACACCTTGTAATTTCGGTGTGTTGTTATGAGGTAGGGTTGTATATAGTCTCTGATTTGATTTTCTATTATTGATATGGAAAGCCCTGACCTCTGTCTTAAATGACTTTGGGCGGAGGTCCCATTTATTAAAGTAGGAATCGATGACCACCAAATCTCTGGTTAGGGTGTCTTCGGCACTTTCTAAATCTCTCTTCAGACATAGCAGGGCTATATCATCAGCGCATATGTATTTATCTATATATAGAGATGGTATTGGGATCGGCTATGGTGTAGATATTAAATAGGAGTGGGACGAGGACAGAACCTTGAGGTAGGCCATTGTGCAGTTTCTTGTTCTTACTAGTAACTTCCGCTAGTATTACTTTGATTAGCCGATCGTTGAGAAGCATGTTCATGAACCCCATGAGTCGTTTGCAAGGAATTATGTTGTAGAGCTTGATTAAGAGATCATGTTTCCATACAATGTCATACGCTGACGTAAGGTCTGTGAAAGCGGGTACTGTTTTTAGTCGTTTTTGGTATCCTGCCACCATATGCAGAAGAAATTATTTGAATACCGTCTCGTACATATTCTGTGGTTGAAATAGTGGAACGCCTTAATTTGGTCAGAAAACAAAACGCAATAGGAAAGTTTTCTGCCTCAAAGCTCGCCACAGCTTTGTAGGAATTACGTAGGAGCCTATTTCTTGATTTTCCAGTTCAGAAGCCATACTTTAACATTGCCTATACGAAAAAATCTGCTAGTTTGTCCTTATAGGTATATTGAAGTAATGTGGACTATTCATATGAAAAGTGATCGGTTGTAGTTCTCTATTAGCAGGAAATCCTCTTTTTGAAGAGAGTTAGTATTTTGCCGTATTTAAATTTTGATGAAAGCCCTCCAGGGAAAAGTAGTCGATCTATTATGCGAAGTAAAGCCTCTCAAGATCTCCCTGCGATCCTTTTTAAAGTACTGGATACAACATCAGTGAAAGATCGAGGAGTAAGCACACAGGAATGTATATTCAATTGGACGAGGTATCATTATACTCATTCATCATCAAGAATTTTGGCGTACCGGTGTCCGGTAGGCGGGAACTTTAACTTATCCGGAAGAAGAGAGAATCGGTCCAAGATCACGTTCTGAAGGACCTTCTGTAGACCTTCTCTTCCATCATGCATGTTGTATAATATTTACCAATTCCTTGTTGCTAAATTGGATAAAAATATTAATATTTATTTTTGAAGAAACCAAGTCAAGTACTTGAGGGTCACCTATTATGATTCGTGAGAAATTGGTGTAATTTCTATTTTCACCCATTATTACGAAATAATATTCTTAAGGCTCTTTTAATATGCAGTTTGGTTTATACGTAGTCCAGCAAAAATTAACACCATTGATTAACTGTATCTAATGTATTTTTATGCCTACAATTACTTGTATCATTTTAGTACATAAATGCGTAGGCGTTAGTGTCAATGAACTTGGGGGATCTTAAATGCAAATAACTAAATCAAAATTTAGTCTATTTTATCAGAAAGGAGTGGTGCATTTGTATATTGGGGATACTGTCAGATTGTATAGAATTGGGATGGTAAGTATGGTACAATTCTTAAGTTGTAATTTAGATTACTGTTAAAGAAAATCGGACTTTAGAACGTAATTACTGGAGAATCCTGTGTGGATTGAAGTCACAACATCCACCATTATATGTTGTAGTATCTCTTGTTTTGTAGATATGCTAACATTGTATACCACAATGCTTACCTTAGCAGGCCACAATAACCATTTTTGTATTAATTTGTAACTCCCATTGCGCCATGACAAAGCGTCCACCCATATTGATGTTTCAAAAGTGTAGTTTGTGGGTGTTTTAAATAGAGTGGACCTTGTCTCAAAATTGACGGGGAAGTTGTGGCCTGGGTCAGCATTGAGAACATTTAGGATGGACTGTGTGACTACATGGGCGTTGTGATCTAATATAAAAACTAACGTTTGTTTCTAGGGTTAGCGACGTGGATGAGTACTACTCATTAAAGCAGTGCAAGGTCGGTTCCGTGTGGAAACAGGACTGCAATGACTGTACTTGTACTAGAGAATTTGGAACTGTTTGTACCGTAAAAGAGTGCCCCGATCGCAGACGCTTCTACACCGTTCTCGACGAATATACTGATACCCCCCTTCTTATTGAGAGCCTATTAGTTCTAATTAAAAATAAATATTTATTGTATTTATTGTGATATTATTCACATTGAAATTAATTAGTACATCAACATGTTAAAATACAGTAATATTGAACTGCAGCATCTTTCAGATATGCACGTATTGCTTGCAGAGCATCCTCAAATACTATAGTAATTTGATCCAATGCCAATATCCTAACCAGCAAAGAAGCCAAATTAAAATTTTATAAAGCAAGGGGTTTTCCTGCACTTCTATGCGGACCAGAAAACTGAACTCTCACATAAAGAGAATCAAATCCACAGATGGTGGTTTTCGACCACAAGAAAAAAAAATGAAGAGATACGACAAGCATGGATTTTTAATCTAACAGAAAAAATTGACGAATACAGATACAAGTGGATAGAACATATAAAGATGATGCACGACAGCCGTATCTCTAAGAAACTTTTATGCTACAATCCACGATGAAAGAGGAGCGGGACGGTCTAAGACGCGGTGGGCGATCAATGAATGAGAATGAGACCGGAACTAACCATATAGGTATAATTCTGGACGATGATGATGATAAATAATCTAACCACACTGATTACACTGGACAGTATCAATAGATTTTTTTAGGCATCATTGGTACATTACTAGCTGGTGATGGTGGTGCTAACAATCCCATTCCAAGACGTCCTAATGATGAGTGTTTAAACAATCAGTTTTAAAGCATTATTATAATGAGCCGTAAAACTGAGTACTACAATTGATTTTGATTTATAAATACTTACATCACAATGATTATGGTTCATATTTTTTATTATGAATAAAGCATCTTTGTTATTGGCTTTGATATTATTTTTATCCTCATCGTTCAACTCCTACTAACCGCGAATTGCGCTATGTATAGCGACTTTTCTATCCATTCTTGTTAAGCTTGCTAAATAAACTAAAATATCAACCAACCAGTAAGAAAATAAAATGTTCTATTATTAGTTTTTTGCGTCTCTAGGATGAATGCTCAACAGGGAGGTAAACTGTTCGGATGGCAGATTCGCACACAATAAAGGGTCTAACTCTGCCGAACACTTTTAAATTACAATTTGGGAAATCTTCTTGTTATTGAACTTAATTGAGTGGAGTCTGCGTGATTATTACCGCACTGAGGTCGGTGAAATTTTTCTGGCGGGAAAACTGCGAAAGTAGGCTTTCTAGAGGAGGTAAAACCGTAGGTCTTTATATCACTGTGAGGTGTGATATATTAAAAATCAATACTGTGGTTAGAACTACTCAGAATAATATGACTTAAGTGGAAGGACATATCTGGACCACCACACTCTAATGATTGCCAAAGATATTCTTTCATTTAAAAATCCATTATGAGTGTTGTTCTTGTTCCTATCTTTTAAGTATATGTCTTGTTATTTCCTAATGTCGAATTTTATCATTTTTTGGTACAATCTACTAACACACTTTTTCGAATTAGTGACTTGTTCCATGGGAATTTGATTATTCGTTAATTATTCATGCGTGTGACAGTTTATTTCATTCGTATTTTTATTTTCATTATCATATCCGTTATGTTTTGTGTTGGCTTGCCATTTCCGAATTTCTGGTCTGATCATGTTTTTACAACAATTCGTCTTAAGTCTTTATCTTCGCTATTTCCAGTAGTTTTTTTGCGTTTTCGGTATCTGTATATTGGCCAATGGCCTGTTAATTGACTATAATGGAGCAGCTTTTGTGAACCTTCTCTGCGTGTATGCCGCACAGGTAGCTAATCTAACCCGTTGAACAGAGGAAAGAAGTTCTACTACATGATTTAGGATTGTCAAAGGTGTTTGTATGACAACCGGGACCGACGGGTTCACATGGCCTCCGAAGCACGACCCTTTGCATATTGGTCTACCCATCGCAGTACTGACAAGCGTGGAATAATGTAATTGCATATTCTTGTTGCGTTTAAACAATCTCTGTTAGTAGTAATAATTATCAAATAAAAATTAAATGACATTAAAAGTATCAATAACTAAGCGACAATCATAAGCATGAGTACGTTGGCGATAGGCTGAGTGAAACTTGTCCATATCATGAATGTGTGGAAGTTTTTAATTTTTTTGCAAGTTGTTGCTTTGCTTATTGGGTTTAATGATGCTGATAGTGGCCAACCAGACGGGAGACGGCGCTTCATATGGCGTAAGTATGAATACGAAAGTTAAATTACGCACGAATTCAAATTTCGCCTATTTTAACTCTGTGTAAGGCAAATTCACCAATAAGTGAATAGAACAAAAAATTAGGTGACGCCACAAAATAACAAATATGTTCTTCATTCCTCAGATTGTATGAACGGTTTGTTATACAGAGAAAACAATTGCCGATGGTGTCTTTGTGTACTGGGACTGTTGTCTACTTGCATTGGACTATTCTGGTAAGAATTGGATCGGAAACAGTTTAGTGTTTTTTATGTATTAAACAAATCTATTTATGTTTTCTTTAGCGATACAGACGAATATTATTCACTGAAACAGTGCAAGATCGGTTCCAGATGGAAACAAGGGTGCAATGAGTGTATTTGCATAAGAGAATTTGGAACTGTGTGTACTACCCACACTTGTGATATTATTTACAACCGTCACAACAGTGGGTCTTATGATAGTTACTAGGGTGGGCGTAGGGTCAGAACCAGTGGTCATAACACTATTTAGGGAAGTTACTATCAGCCGTAACACACAAGCGTAAATCAAGTACTAGAAAATCTAAAAGTCATGCAAATCAATTTTTTTTAATAAAACGTCTTCTTAGCATGTTTTTTTCCTTCCTGTTCGTAAATATAACGTATTTTATTGTAACGTTGAGCAGTGAGAGATCGGCCAGCATTTCTCATAAAATTCAGGTTCGATCCCGGATCTAGTCCGCTTGATCCGTTGGAAGGTATAGGGACAACTACCGAACTTATTGTGTTGTGTTAGTTGTGTTGCCTGTATGTCTACAAGCAATTTTGTCAGTACTTCATCCGTCAATCTTATTGTGGTATTAGGTTGATCACAGACGGTGTGTCAAGTTCTAAATATTGTGGTGGTAAGGAGTTCTCTTAAGGTTCTGTAGATACGATATGGTTCATCATAATGATGAGTCGTGATTAAATGGTTTGCTCTACTAGACGTAATTCAAATAAAATTAAATTTTATGATGCTTTATCATTAGTTAAACTCTTAAGTTAATTAGTTCTCAAATAAGTAACTAAATTAATACGTTATTATGTTGAAAGCAAGGATTTATATCAGACATTAATTATTATCAAATTTTAGTTCCAAATATAAACCTTAATTGGCAAACAATTTACAAAGTTTCAAAATCATTTTGCTCTTGATAATGTAAAGTAATTTAATGGAATTTACGTTAGTAGTTACAGCAGTATATAATTTAATTACTAAAACCCAAAGTTGAAGACGTGAAAAGAAATTAAGAAATAATTATGTTAAAACCGTTAATTTTCGTAATTATTTGTAACTTTGTTGTTAAAAATGCGTCTGCTCAGTCTATTTGGTGTAAGTAAACTTTAAATAGGGTTTGATCGAAAGCCACATACCCCTGCAGCTGTTATAATTTGGGACGGCACTTAACTATTTCTGTTTTAGCTTGCAATAATGGTATGTTCTATAGGGAAAACGATTGTAGGTTTTGTTTATGTATATTTGGATTTTCAAGTTGTACTGGAATCGGTTGGTAAGATAATTTAAACATACAATTGATTAATAGAAACTGAATACTATTTATCGTAGTGGAGCACAGCAATACTACGTACAAAGAATTTGTGTGATCGGTTCAAAATGGACAAATGATTGTAACAATTGCACCTGTACGGTTGATAATGGAGCAGTTTGTACCGTTAAAAGGTGCCACCATGCCGCTCGTCCAACTACAGTGCGTTCCACTTTCAGGTTACAGATATCGTATCCTGAACATTCTTCTACCTCCCATTCTACTGAACCTTCTAATTTAGATCCCACTTTACCTCCTACAGAAACTGTTAGATTATCTTCTTCTTCTTCACCTGCCACCACGCCTTGCACGGATGCCTCATGCTCTCCAAATACATCCAACTACGACGATTTTTAGTATGTATTTTGAACTAATGCAATAGTTTTCAAACAGAATTATATTTATAAATACATGTGACTTTTAGTGTTACATTACTTATTAAGAATTCATTGTGAGGTTGGTAGTCCGATGACTATTAATGCTGATGTTAACCAAAGCGAAGAGATATTAATAATTTTATTATTGAGTTTCAGGTATGATTATTTATGACATTTACGAAGTTTGAAGACTTTTACAGCGTAGTATTGTACTAAGAAATGAATTTGTATAATGGAGAATATTAAATTGTTAGGTAATTAAAAGTTGATTCTTGATATGTTCAGCATATGGCTATATTAAGGATGTAGGGGAAAAAATGCAGATACTTTTTCCCGTAAAGGGAAAGTTTTCGAAATTTATGTAATCACGACTTAAAACAAATGGAAATGTACTAAGAGATGATATTTATATGTATGGTGGCGTTAAGGGCTTGTTCCTAGTCACATACGGAAACAATTTGGAATTTGGAAGTATTATCTCTTGTGGGGGGAGATTTATGACATTGGTGTAATTGAGAATTTCAGAGAATGAGATTCTACTAAGAGATGGCGTTTATATAAGGAGGCAATTCTAAACTGTTTGTTAATTTAGGAAAGAGATGGAAATATAATTTTATTTCTGCCACGTAGCATTTTTGTTTAAGGTATGAATAGAATACGGAAGTCATTACTTGAAGTGTTACCTATGTAGGAAGAAATTGATGATATTTATATCAGGGTTGAATTTTAAATTGTTTGTTATTTAGGGAATGACGTAGAATTAGGTGTTTATTGTGCTCCATGTTGAACAAGAACTTATTAATCAGAGAGTATATGTAAACAATTGAAAATGTCCTCCTCTATTACCGGGGAAAAGTAAAAAAGTGGGCTTTTTAGAGGAGGTCAAACCGTAGTAGGTCACTCATCACCCTTATGTGTGGTATATTAAAAACCAATACTGGAGTTGGAACTATATACTTCTGAGTAATATGACGTAAGTGCAAGGACACATTTGAGCTACCACAATCTAATTCTCCACAAAGGAAATTATTATTTAAAAAATTCATTAACAGTCTTGTATCTAGCTTCTAGGCATGTGGTTTGGCATTTAAAAACATCGAAGTCTATTATTTTTTAAACGGCTAGAACACTTCTTGGTAATATGCATTCATGCATGAAATATGTTTCTTTCTATACCTATTCTCATATCAGTTATATGTTGCGTTGAGTAGTTATTTCCGAATTTCTTGTTTGTTCTTGTTTTTTTCAGCATTTCGTCATAAGTTCCTTATCTTAACTGTTTCCAGTAGTTATTTTGCTTTTTCGGTGTCGGCTGTCGTTTCAACTGCGTATGGTAATATGCTTCTAATAGCTTCTTCTTCTTCTGTGTGTGGGCCTGGTACTTGTTTTGTAATTAAGTTTTGTGAGCGCCCTGTGCAGGTATGTGGAGCAAAATAATAATCTAAGCAGTTGAACACAGAAAAAAAGTTGCACTCTTTGGTGTACAATACTTAAAGACGTTGGTATAACAACCAGAACCGAAGGTCTGACGCGCCATCCGAAGCAGAACTGATTGCATATGCCACTATATGGGTCTACCTGTCCAGTAGGTACTGACCAGGTTGGAATATTCTGCATTACGATTACCGTTTGACCGGCGACCGCAGTGCCGATCAAGGTCTAACAGCGTTATTGTATATTCTTGTTTTTTTATTCTTGTTTCTTTCAAGCAATTGTCGTTAGGGGTAATAATTATTAAATAAAAATTAAATGATATTGAAAGTATCAATAACTAAACAACAGCCATAAACATGAGCACGTGGGCGACAGGCTGATTGAAACGTGTCCAGATCATGATTGTGTGGAAGCTTTTAAGTTTTTTGCAAGTAGTCGGTTTGCTTACTGGGTTTAATGATGCTGGTAATGGTCAGCCTGAAGAGGGACGGCGCTTCATTTGGCGTAAGTTTGAACTCCAAGGTCAAATTTCGAAATAATTCAAATTTCCCTTATTTTTCTGAACTTCGTGTATGAGAAATTCATCAATAAGTGGACAGAACAAAAAATTAGGTAATATCACATGATAACAAACATTTTCTTTATTCTCCAGTTTGTCGAAACGGTTTATTATACAGAGAAAATAACTGCCGATGGTGTGTTTGTATATTGGGACTGTTGTCTACTTGTATAGGACTCTTCTGGTAAGAATTGGACGGAAACAGTGTAGTGTTTTTTATATATTACGTAAATTTATTGTTTTCTCTAGCGATACAGATGAATATTATTCACTGAAACAGTGCAAGATCGGTTCCAGATGGAAACAAGGGTGCAATGATTGTACTTGTGTAAGAGAATTTGGAACTGTGTGTACTACCCGCACTTGTCGGAATGATGATGATGATAATAATAATAATCATCTTTGGGCTCCTCAGCCAGGTTACAGTAGTGGGCCTTATAGTAGGTTCAAGGGCGGGAAGAGGGGCGGAACCGATGGTTATAACCCTATTTACGGAACTGGCTATAAACATACATCCAAGCTTAAATCACTCACCAGAAAATCTAAAAATCACGCTTATTAAGGTTGTACAATTATATTTTTTTTAAATAAAACGTTTTATTTGGTTGTAATGTCAGGTATTGAAGATATTGGTGAGCATCGCTTAAAAAATCTAGGTTTAATCCCTGATCCAGTTGCTAAATTCCATTGGTTTGATCCGTTGGAAGGTACAGGGACGACTGCCGTACTTGTTGTGTCGTATTAGTCGTGTTGCCCATATGTATGTTTACAAGAAATGTTGGTAGTAAACGAGGTAAAATATTGCTCTAGCAAAACTCCTCTGGAGATCAAGTGAAATACTTCATCCGTCAGTGTAGATATGTTATTAAGTTAATCAGAGATGGTATCCATTGTTAACGTGGTAAAGAAGTTCAAGAGTAATCAATTCCTACTGAATGTGACAACTTAGTTGCCGCAATTTAGGTTTTTTAGATGTTCTGGTGGATAGCAGTTTTCTTAGGTTTCTGTAGATGTGATATGGCTCATCATAATGATGAGTCCTAAATGGATGGTTTGCTCCACTAGACATAGTACAAATAATATTCAATTTTATGATGCTTCACCATTAATGAAACTCTTGATTTAATTAGTTTTCGAATAAATAAATTAATACGATATCATGTTGAAGGCAAAGATTTATGTGGGACATTAATTATTATTAAATTTCAATTCCAAAAATAAACTTTAATGATAAACAATTTACAAAGTTTCAAAATCATTTTGTTCCTGATAATGTAAAGTAATTCAATGGAATTTGCGTTAAAAGTTAAGGCAGTAGATAATTTAATTACTGCTAGATCCAAAAGTTGAAGAGGTGAAAAGAAATTAAGGAATAATTATGTTAAAACCCTTAATTTTTGTAACTATTTGTAACTTTGTTTGTTAAAAATAGGTTTTCTAAGTCTGTTTGATGTAAGTAAACCTTAACTAGGGTTTGATCGAAAGCCACATAGATATTTAAACCCCTAAAATTTATTGACAATATTAAGTTTGCAAAAGTTGTTATAGTTTGCATTATACGATTTCTGTTTTAGCTTGCAATAATGATATGTTCTGTAGGGAAAACAATTGTAGGTTTTGTGTGTGTCTATTTGGATTGGATTCCGTTGTTAAGATCTTTTAAACATGCAGTTGGTTAATAGAAAATTAATGCTCTTTCTCGTGGTGGAGCACAGCAATACTACGTACAAAGGATTTGTGTGATCGGTTTAAAATGGGCAAGTGATTGTAAGAATTGCACCTGTACGATCGACAATGGAGCAGTTTATACCGTTAAAAAATGCTATCATTCTGCTCGTCCAACTACAGAGCGTTCCACTTTCAAGTTTCAGATGATGTATCCTAAACTTCCCTCTACTTTACCATCTGATTTAGATCCCACCTTTACAAACTGATAGATTATCTAATTCTTCTTCATCTACCACTACATCTTGCACGGACACATCATGCTTTCCAAATAAATCCAACTACGACGATTTTTAGTATGTATTTTGAACTAATGCAATAATTTTCAAATACAATTGTATTTATAAATTACTTTTGATTTTTAGTGTTACATTAGTAATTAAGAATGCATTGTGAGGTTGGTCCTGCCGGGCTATTAGAACTAAAGCAAAGAGTTATTAGTAATTTTATTATTGAGTTTCGAGTATGATTGTTTAAGGTGAGATTTTTAACATTTACAAAGTTTGAGGGCTTTTCGTGCGTGTAATTATACTAAGAAATATCGTGTGCATAGTGGGAGAATATTAAATTGTTAATGCATACAGAGCTGATTCTTGATATGTTCAGCATATATCTATATTGAGGCTGTACAAGACCACATTCAGATGTTATTTGCCGTCAAGGGAAAGTTTTCGAAATTTGTGTAATCAAGACCTTTAATGAATAGAAATGTACTAAGAGACGATATTTATATAGGGGAAGTATTGTAAATTGTCTAGTAATTCAGGAGTGGGGTGGAATTAACGGCTTTTTCCTAGCATCCTACGAAAACAATTTCGAAGTCGTGTCTCCTGAGTGGAAACTTTTTCGACATAGATGTAATTCTGAACTTCAGTTCTTCTACTAAGATATGCCATTTATATAAGGGGGATTTATAAACGTTTTATTAATTTGGGGAGGAGAGCGAAGCAGAATCTTATTTCTGCTACAATATTTAACAATATATGTATTTATTTGAGGCATGAGAGAGATAATACTGAAATAATTATAGTGTTACTCATTAGGGAGAAATTTTGGACTTCTGTATAGTTTAGTACTTTAGGGAATGCAATATCTTTGAGTAGGAGTGCGTATAATAAAGTTAGTTTGAAGGGTTATGTATTGTAGGAGAAGTTTGCGACATTTTTGTAATCTAATGTCTAGATAATGGAATTCTAGTAAGGGATGTTACCTATATAACGAGAGAAGTATTAGAAAATTTGCGGGAGAGAGTGTGCTATCTATATAAGAGGATAAATTGAAATTGATATTTTGGGGATACTGGAGGTATTATAGGTGAATATGTTTAGCAAATGTTTCTGCTTAAACTGCCAGAAGAGGAAAGGGTATGTTCGGGTGACGTTTGTGGTCTAAATTCCATCTTGTCTATCTCTATCCTCTAGAGCTATACGGGTGGACTTGCGATAAGATAATAGTTTTAGAAGAGGAGAAATTTAAACTTTTTTGAAATTAAGGAATGAGGTGGAATTACTGTTTATTCATGATTTTTAGCATGTTCTTAGGGCATGTGAGGGTATATGAGAAAAAGCGGAGGTGTTGTTTATAGCAGAAGAGAGTGTTTGAGAATTTGTGTAACCTAACACTTTAGGTGACGGCATTCTAGTAAGACCTGCTATTTACATATAAATTGTTCACTAATTAGAAAATACAGTAGAATTAGGAGTTTATTCTTGACATGTTTAAGAATTATCTTCGTGTAGGATATGAAAAGGTACAAAGAAACATTTTTGAAGAGTCTTACATCTGTGAAGTTTTGAACATTAGAGGTAGATGCTATAGGCAGGATGATTCACGGTAGGTACGAGTTTAAAATTCCAAACATAGGCAACCCTAAATACATAACATAAAGTACTGCGATATCTACATTTTTATTGGCGGTATTACAAACTAGAGTTGCCTGTTTGATGTGCTTGATAGTTCACTGACTTAAGTAAAGCTCATTCAAGCCAAATAAAATTTGAATGATATGCATTCGAACGTAGAAAAAGCCGTTAAGGCGGATTCAGGCTCGTACGCAGAACGTCGATGTCGCAGAAAGTCGTTGCTGTAGAAAGTTTGGAGAAGTACATTGAAATGCGACTGTTTTTGCTCGTGCGCGCGTCGGCGTCGTCGTGACGCGGCTAGCTGTAAATTTACTTGCAAATGCGCAGCGGCACTCAGACGCAGAAGTAGGTAGAAGTTCAACTTTCGACGTAGTTGTGTGTGCGTTTTGTATAGTACAAAAATATCTTCGCAAAAATGGCAGAGTTGGTCATCGACGAGTTGCAACTAATTAACATAAACCAATAAAGAGAGGGTACAAGATATGGTGTTTGTCTGATCAGAAGGGTTATATCCTAAAATTTGAAATTTACGAAGGAAAAAATGCGACAATAGAAAAGAAATATGAAAATTTTGGCCTCGGCGAGAGGGTGGTGTTACAACTAACAGAACCAGAATGGGGAAAAGACAGAATCATTGGTTGTGATAACTATTTTACATCGTTCAATTTATTGGAGAAACTGAAAGCAGAGAAAACTCTTGCCTGTGGAATAATAAGATCCAACAAGAAAGGTTTTCTTTCCAACTAATTTCATTTCCGATAAATCTCTCAAACGCGGAGAATATGATTGCCGCTTTTCCAATATGAACATTGGTTTATGGAAATGGAAAGACAACAGAATTGTGCATATAGCGATCAATTACCATGACAATGAAGAGGTAACAGTTCTCCGCACACAAAAGGATGGAACAAAAATCAACATTCCAGCTCCAACTGTTATAAAAGACTACAACACATACATGGGAGGAGTGGATCATGCAGACCGTCTCAGGGCTGTGTATGGCCTGGATATAAAGTCCAAGAAGTGGTGGCACCGATTGTTCTGGGGTCTAATTGATATGACCTTTGTTAACGTAAATGTGATTTACTGCGATCTAAATCACAAAATTCCACTGTTAGATTTTCGCAGAGGAATTGCTAGAGGCCTTATAGTTCAGAAACAATGTAAGACTTCAAAACGACGTTCCCACGAACCTATTCGAACTGCACCAGTAAAACTAAGAGGAACATCTTATTCAATACCAACAGATGTTAGATTAGCTAATAGAGGTTCACACTGGATCAAATTTTCAGAGAAAAGGGGAAGTTGTGAAGTGTGTAGCAAAAAACAAATACAATCCAAGCCATATTCTATGTGCACCTTGTGTAATAATCACCTTTGTTGTAATGAAAAAAAGAACTGCTTTGCGGAATTTCATGCTGTGGATGTAAATTGAATTTCTTTTAGTATACCTATTAGCATATACTTCATATTTGTTTCTTGTACTATAATTATAAATAAAGTTTGTTTACTCTTGCATCTAAATGAATGTACTTCCTAACTGTTGCATTGGTTTCAGAACCTGACGGTACCTCAAAGTACCACGTTTGGAAAATAAAATACTGAAAAATTTAAAAAAAAATGTGACACTTATTTAAGTCCAAATGAAGCTAAAACCATAAGAAGAAATATTTTTTTTCGCCTATTTCAACAGTCAGGCAACAAAGGGTTAAATAGGCGTTAAACTACGCAGGATCAAAAACCGATGTTTAAATACAGTCACTACTGCGCACAAGAACGTAAATATGCAACAACCGCTTTTCACGTACTTCTGCGACATCGACGTTCTGCGTACGAGCCTGAATCCGCGTTTATGATCTTAATATGGGGAATCTACTTATATTTTCTTTGTATTGGAAAAAGTAGATTTAAATACAAGACGGCGTATGTGGTATCAGTAAGTTAGCGTCCCCACGCATTATCATGTAAACTGTCGGTCATATCAGTCATCTCTGATTTATAATGCCGTCAATAGAAATCTCGATATGGCAGTACCTTATGATAGGTATTTTGGGTTGTCTATTTTTGAATGGTAATTCGATTTTGAAGGGGTACTTGCAATAATAGTAAATTTGGGTAATATGTATATTGTGTAAGGTATAGTATGTGCCATTTTACCTTAATTTGAGTGGATGTTACCAAGAGCGACTGAAACATATAAAAAGAAAACATTTTAGAAGTACAGTAGAATTAAAGTGTAAAATTGATATATTTAGTAAATTTCGTATATGGTTTCCAGGAGGATTGGTAAACCATTTTGAAAATATTTGTTATATGTATATAAAATTTGAAAAGATAGGACGAAAGAGTAATATATGAAATAGAAACAGAGAGTTTTGAAAATGCTCTTTATTTAGGACGTAAACTAACATTCATTATACGAGGATTACAGTAAAGTAGGGCTGGGGTTTCGGTTAAACAGTGAAACATTGGATATCTACAGCAAGTTAGTGTTTTCGAACGATCAAGTAATAGCAGCCAAAACACGGGAAATCCCCGATCATCGTTCCACGGAACTACTACAGAATAATGTAAAAACTTCTTATGAAGTTTAAATTAGAACTAGAATGAAAATGGTGCTTATATGGGCTATTAAACAGGTGGTGCCGATTTCTTATTACAACGCATTCGTGAAATACGCGCTCTGCAGTTGCGGAAAACGAACGTCATACGAATTCGGCACAAAGGAAAATGCAGAACGGAAACGATGCGTATTTCACCCATACGGTTTCTAATTTCCTGATGCCGAACGAGGCGTGCTTAACCGTTTGGTTGTGTTTCGCAACCCGTGATGTATTTTTATATTTATCTGGATTTATATCTGGACTGCTGTCAAACGCCGGAACATTTTGGGCTTTGTGTGCCGGTTAAAAAAGGGGCTCGGTCGAGTCTGCGGTCGTGCATTGAACGCTGACCCAATAGAAGAAGTGACTGAGTGAGTGACGGGCCTTTAATGGTGCAGGTTTTATGGAAGTGACAAGCTCTCCATGTTGAATTTTCAAATCATTAATATCAGCTGTAGGATTATTCCCGGAAATTTCGGTAAATCCCCCGTTGTAGTACACGGGAATATTGTTTCTGGGCACAATAGGCGAGGCTTGCATAGAACCGAAGCGGCCTATCCATAAGAACGCGATAACTGAGCTCAAGACATAAATACTTCCCACTTATTGTTCCCTGTAATAACGTTGTCCATTATAGCTGAAGACGTTACAAAGGAAAATGACAAAGAATAGGAGTAGTAAATCTAGTTCGGGGTGCAATCTGGCTTTATACGAGAATTATATCATCCTCCTCAACACCGGAATTGAATCTGCCATTTGTGAATAGATTTACTGCGTCATTATTACTGCGTGAAAAGGAACTGTTGGCCATAAGGGAAAAATTCCAATTCATGTTGTGCTTATCCCATTTTACCCTTAGTTTTTACATTGTTGGGATCCAACAAGCAATTTTTAGGGGAAATTCATAAAAATAGAAATATATGAACAATGATATTTACAGACCACTTCTCTTTTCTCATTTAGTTCCAACGCTTTGAGTACTGTTAATAATACCTAAAAAAGCCTTTGTGTTTATATTTGGTCACTATAGTGTTGGCTTTAAATACATTTTTTAAAAATACAAGTAATTTTAAGACCACTTGGAAGTAAACTAAAAAATTACAAGCTGGTTACCTAAATATAAGATCAAGCTGTCCATGTATACAGGTTGATACGAATTTTATGGCGAGTTGTTAACTACAGATAAAAACAGGTTTAAATGAAGGTGGTACAGTTTGGGGTGTAGAGTAAAAAAACTAAAATGGTATCTCTTTCACTTTCACCGAAAGTCTTGTGTTATTTCCCCAAAATAGTCGCTGCTTGAACCTGTGTCGGTTTTACTCAAACAATTTTTTCTATAGTTAATAATAGCTCGGCAAATGAGCTCGCCCTGAAGTTAAAAGCAACTTGTATGGACAAATTTCATATAAAAGAATTGCTTCGAGTTCACTATCATCAAAATTCTTTTAGTTAGAAACACCGTTGTTTGTGAAAATGAAATCTCGCGCTTCGTCGTTGGTAATCCGTGGAAATACTGTCGTGTGTACTCATTAACTGTTGTATATTTAAAGCCAAACCGAGAAGTATTCTCAGTGCATCTATCAAATATTTGCTAAACGTGGACTTAGTTGATGATAAAATAGCAATGCAGTAAAAAATTATTTCCAATATAAAGACTTTTTTTCACAT
>JABXWE010025821.1:0-18585 GCA_014611495.1 Limonius californicus
ATAAAACTCAGTGAAAATCAAAAATTAACCGGGTTCTTCCGAAACTTACATATCAAGTTTCGGCAGTTAAGATTCACAATCAGAAACAATTTCAAACCAAAAGAAGCATTTCTATTAGTTGTCCATTCGGGTAAGTTCGGTTTTACGGAGTATAAGAAACGGATGTGTATCACGTACCAGGCGCAAATACAAATTAAGATTTTGTAACTTTTTAACTTGTTTGAAACGCAGATTATGATTTAAAAAGTAATAATTAGATCACATATATTAAGACAAGTCTAAAATTTAAAAGATATTTTGCTAAAAACAAACTGAAGCGGTTTAACTCATTTGAATTTTTGATGTTTCGCCGGGTTTGTTTCCTACCGAAAATTGACCTTCACCCAGTGACGAGTTATTTTACAGGTCACAATCAAATAGCAGTAAGTAGAAGAAAAATCAATTATGTGTAACATTAAGATAAATCCCATATTTTATCAACGCAATCATATTGTCTTTAAATTATATTTGAATGTTATTTTCGGCGAATATTCCTATTTCTACTTCCAAAAATATCTTTGGAAGGTAAACAGCCGGTGATGACGTAACAGATGGTGGTGTGTAAGGCACCTCTTCCAAAATAAAACAGAAAAAGTGTAAATATTACAACATCCAATGCGCAACCGAACTCCAATCAAAATTACAAGAATCAATTTAATTTATTTCTTACGTTGGCTTATTTCAACTACAGTATTAAAATATGGAATAAATAAGCATATTTATTGTTGGACATTAAGACTAAACAAAACAAAATAGAGCGATGCACGGGTGTACACCGAAACTGAATCCGTTTTTGCACTTCCCTACGTTCAGTTCTCAGAAAACCTGCACTGAGCTTGTGCTTGGTATAATTTTTGAACCTGTGCAGGTACTCGACAGTGTTAGAGCCGTCTGACACGAGACTAATTTTAGTACTGAATTCAGTACAATTGTTGCGCGCGCAGATTTAGCGAGCTTGGATGCAAGAAAATAGAATCAGTTCTAAATTCTTGTATCAAAGTCGACTAAATCGGCGCGAAAGCAGTGCGCCTTGTCACGCTGTTTGCGACCCTAACCTATAATATTAAATATTGTTGGATTTGAGTGAATATTTAAATTAGTATTGAAGATGATGAAGAATTATACCGCGATGTTCAACATGAAATATCGCAAGTGTTATATATGGCTCGCAAAAAATATTTTAAAAATCAGTCATATGAAATTGAGTTGTCTGACATAGGTCAATAAAAGTTAAAGTAATTTATAATTGTTTTTCATTATTTGGGTATATTTATACACTGCAAATTAGTTACATGTTATTTCTTGCAACTGCATTGTTTTGCCAATCAACGGCATCGACTTCACTAATAAAATAGTTTTTGAAATTATCCCTCACATGCAGAGCACTAGTTGCGCATCGATTACCACCCTGCTGTCCAATATTTTGGAGCTGACGCAATTCCTTACTAGGTTCCTCATGAAACTCAGTATATGATCTCCAGTTTTCAGTGGCTAGGAAATTGTGCAGTGCAATACATGCGAGTGTTATGGTTTCCACTTTTTCTGGTATCAGTTGAATTGGATTCATAAGATCCCTAAATCTGTTGGCTAAAATTCCAAATGTGCTGTCAATCATTCGTCTTGCTCTGGATAGTCTATAATTCAAAATGTTCTGTTCATGTGAGATCTTCTTGCTTGGATAAGGTTTCATAATTCTATATGAAAGTGGAAAAGCTTCATCAGTCACAATGACATAAGGAGTTTTTGACATCTGACTAGATAATGCACGATTTTCGGGAAAATTCAAAGTGTTGGTAGATTTAGCTGTAGATAATCCACTTTCCCTAAATACTCGGTCATGACTTATTCGACCGTTAACCCCAACATTGTAATAAGTAAATTTATAAACTGTATCTGCCATG
Source organism: Limonius californicus (assembly GCA_014611495.1). Taxonomy (NCBI): domain Eukaryota; kingdom Metazoa; phylum Arthropoda; class Insecta; order Coleoptera; family Elateridae; genus Limonius; species Limonius californicus. The sequence continues at coordinate 1,941 of JABXWE010025821.1, forward strand.
CCAAGAAGGACGATTGAATGACCTTTTTTATAATTGAAATAGTAGGAGCCTGCAGACGAAAGTGGCCTGAAGTTTATATGGCGTCCATCGACCGCTCCTAAACAATTAGGAAATTGCCATAATTCTTCAAATTGCTTTGCCACTTGAAGCCATTCTCTTTTGGTTTTAGGTGTCTGAAATATTATTTGATTAATAAACCAGGTTTAAAAAATTTAGTAGACAATTGTACCTGTAAGCATTCATCTTCGAGAAAATGGTATATAACAGCACAGACAGTAGGAATAAATCGTGAAATGGTAGTTTCATCAACTCTGGTGATATACATCAGCGAGCGATAGCATTCATCTGTTGCTAAAAACCGGAGAGTAGTTTCTAATCTAAAATTTTTGTTATAAATTATTATGATAGTTCATTATTATTGTACCCATTTATACTTAGATCGTGTTGAAATACTGTCGCGCATGACAGTATCTTGCTTAGTTAATTGAACTTTAACTTTGTTCAATAATTTTTCAAAGAATTACTATCCATGCGTAAAAAGTTTCTATATGTCGGCGGGTCTTCGGTCAGTAATTCGTCATTTAACATGGTTAATAATCCTTTTCCTTCTAATCGTCTGTTTATCCACTTTCTTACCCATATTCGAGATTTTTAACGATTTTTGCCTGTTTTTTACTGATTCCCATCATTAATACTACTATTGCATTTGCGGCTGCTCCTAGCAATAGTTGTAGATGCCGATCCATCTTTGTATTCATCAAATTTCAGTTGATATTTTATTTTGACACAATTTTTTGGGATTAGAATAATATTACAAGTAAGACCAAGGCGCATGAGCACGTACTTATTTTAATACTTACGTGTCAGACAGCAATTCTGTGGTCACTCACTAATTTTGAAACTGAAATTGCGCGCGCAACGATTGTACTGAATTCAGTACTAAAATTAGTCTCGTGTCAGACGGCTCTTAGTTTTGGTCATAGGAATAATGAATACTTTACCACCCTTAACCTCACGCCTCTGTTTGAAACGGCTGAGCATGTGTTATGCTTATGCTAAAAATATGGAAAATATTATTGCCATTGTTTTAGAGAAACAGTATTTTGTGTTTAATATTTAATAAAATAATTCGAAGGATTCACTTTGTTTTTTTAATTATATTTTATTTACTGTAAGAGTATTCTTAAAAATAATTTGGTATAATAGTAACTATTGCACCAATTTATTTATATGTCGAGAAATATAATAACATTAATTCTAACGATTTGGTTTGGTTTTTCTTTTATCATATTTTATAAAATTATAGAAGTGTAATAAATAATTAACTGCAAAGGTAAACATTGGAAAAATTAACATATATTTAATAAATACAGTTTAAACTAAATTAAATCAAGAACTGCAGCAATAAGAGAATCCAATAATGCTAAGAATTCCTAAAAAGGAACTAGCTACCATTTAGATTGTTTAGAACAAATTTTATTAACAGTCAAATCTACTTGCACTAGCCTAGCCCTGAGTAAATGCATAATGCCAAATGTGATATAAAACAAACTTTTGAAGAAACTTTTTTGTAAAAGTTATACTGCATTTTAGTACTAAGTACGACCTGTAGTCTGAAATATTAGGTTATTTAATGATTCTTAAGCATTAGAACCACGGTACAAACAAAAATTCTAGAAATAAAAATTGCAATACAGTCGAACTCCCATATAGGGAATCCCATTTAGCGATGTTTTATATATATTAATTGTCTTGGGAGGATCTTGACCTTCAGACTCAAATTTCATATAAAAATACCTCTGTATTATGATGTAAAGCCTCTATATTGTGATGTTTTTCTTTCAAACTATAACAATATTATTCAGATATACAGGTAATAGTAATTAAATTGAGGCACTCAATGGAACGCCTCTCCCATGTCACTAGTCATGTCCTGTTATTATACTATTAATATAACTTTTACTTATTGTATTTAATACAGATCGTAAATAGAAATACTCATTTAAAAAAAAGATATACAGGTACAATTTTGAGCGGATAATGAAATGCTATCTCTTATTTGTGTTTTTCCAAGAAACTTTTATCTTCTTAGTCAAACATAAATTTAAATTTGTAAGCGTATTATAAAATGTTGATAAATTTCATAGAAGTTGTACCTTTGTACAGATAATGGATAATCTTCGGTTTTCACATCTTAATGTACAACTCATCTACCATTGTACATCTAGTTGTTAGTTGCTATCTTGGTATTGAACTAAGCTGTTCTTTAAAAATGGAAAAGAAAATGTTTGAATAACTATTGGAGATAAGTTAAGGGTGTTAGAAGATGGCGATTAAGGTGTCAAACAAAAAAAATGTCACCACAAAATTTGGTATTGCGGCCAAAAATGTGTGACTAATTGTAAAATACAGTGAAAAGGTATTAAAATAGAACGAAGAACTTAATTCGAACCGAGTACAAATTAGGTTGTTTATTATTAAATTTTATAATTAAAATATCTCTTAAAATGTAGCCGACTATCAAATATATGAGATTAATTTGGTATTTCAACATGAATTCTATATAGCGAAGTTTCAACATAGCGATTTTTTGGCACTTTCCAACACCACTATATGGGAGTTTGACTGTATTTTTAAATTTTTCGTGTATGCCAAAACGCATCTAAGGATTCTGATAACATTTTGTCAGTTAATAAAGCGGCCGAAGACCTACAAAACTGGTTTTTGTTTATTAATGCAAGGTTTTTCAAAGACCTTTTATGTTTGATTGAATATTTTGAGTTTAATGACTCATTTCAGAATTGATTTGGCATTAAAAGTATGCAACTTCCATATTATTGTAAAAGTATTTTTACATGCATTTAAAACACAGAACAAACCTTATGGCTATTTAATAAAAAGTCACAAATTGAGATCAGTTCTGGTTAATACCTGAGGTATAGGCAAATAAATAAATGTTTATTTGCCTATGCCTGAGGTAATACGAACTTACTATAAGCATATTCATATCTGGCTTAAGTCTGCACATAACTGTGGTTCCATTCTCTAGTACTTACTGCAAACTCAAAATTATAGATGATTGCTTGTTCCTATGTTGTAAACCATTCTACATAGAACACCATTAATTTTTGTTGTAAAATCGTAGTCTTTATTTTGTAGGTAATACTAATATCTTACCTGTCTGTTCTAATTATTATTCTTATTGTTAAATATAGCAAGATGCATACAAAAATAATTGTGGAAGCATAAACATATAGACATTGTATTTAAATATTCATTATATTGATTTAAGCAATTTATTTAATACTAATGTAAATGAGAAAGAAAATAGTTGTTGTAATGTTAGTATAACGTTTTATTAATTTTAAACAGATCATGGCAGATGTTCCTGTTTCTCCACCCCCTATTTCCAATGAAGATGCTTTAAAATTGTGTAAGGAGCCCGAGGCAGCTACCAAGGTACTTTAATATTTATATATTTCTAGGCTTTTATTATTTTATGTCTGTAACAATCCTTTGTCCTAAAGTCATTGCCCATTCACATGCAGTCAGTAGCGTTAGGCAGTATTGTCTCTGGTCAGTACTAGAATGGGCGACTGAAAGTTGATTTAACTTCTCTCATATGAGGATTGATCACTATGGAAGAGTAGACCAACTGCCATTCTCACAAAATGTGAAATAAACAGCAGTAATCAAAAAGCTAAAGGAAGTTGTTAAAATGGGGGAAACCCTTGCGCAAGAATGGGATGTTATGGTCTAATAATAATAAAAATCCTTTATTTTCAATTTATCCTTGAAATTTATTTATTTCCCCATATTTCTTGCTTCTGTTCCTTTCTTTCAATAACATACCTTCATTACTTCAGCTATTTAGCTGTTTGAACACTTTTCTCTTATTTTGTAATGCCAGTTTGTCATTTCTTCGGTTGTTTCCTTTTTCATGTTACAGTTTTTATAAGCTTAACTCACTTTTCTAAAACACTTGACTCGATTTTTGTTTATCAGGATTTTATATTCCAACAAACTATGTACCGCATAAAAGATCCAAAAAAGAGCATCCCGTTCTACACAGGTGTTCTGGGAATGAGGCTCCTTCAAAAACGTGACTTCCCAGAAATGAAGTTCTCACTTTACTTCATGGGCTTCGAAGACCCTACAGATTTCAAGGGGGATTTAGGAACGCCCGAGCGCTCGGAGTGGGCATTTGGACAAAAAGCCACTTTGGAACTGACACAGTAAACCCTTATTCCCTTATATAAAATTGTTTGTATGAAATTAAAATTTTTTGTAGTAACTGGGGTACAGAAGATGACCCAAATTGTAAATACCATGGAGGAAATTCTGAACCACGAGGATACGGTAAATATTGAATCAAATTTGCTATAAAAATATTTATTTGATAAATATGCTCGATTGCAGGTCATATTGGCATTATGGTTCCCAACGTCGATAAAGCTTGCGAGAGATTTGAAAGCCTAGGTGTAAACTTTATAAAGCGCCCTCAAGATGGAAAAATGAAGACCATTGCTTTCATTACTGATCCTGATGGATACTGGATTAAAATATTCAACAACAAAAGAGTATAAGATATTCAAAAGACTTTGTATTTAAACCTCTTCTATTATAATAAACTTTACAATATTCTATATATTAAAGATTTCTGTTTTCTGATTATTCAACTGAAAAATTATTTATAACTTGGCACGAACGTTCTTTTTCCTATAAGCAATTTCTCTCCACCAGTACGGCCTAGAAAGGGCTCCAGGAGAACGCAACATTGCTGCTTCCAAGTGCTTGTACACCTACAAAAATGATTTAAAAAAAAGTCACCATCAGTGATATGGAATCTGCATGTGAAAAATATTTAAATTACCTTCTTTTTAGATTGAAATGGCAATTAAATTAATTAAAAATATTAAGCTTGTCATGGAAAATATTTTCACATCCAGAATACGCAATATCGCTTATTAATTTAATTACCTGCCCATCTGAATATCCTAAGACAGAGTTTAAGGCAAAATCTGCTGGGGCAATCGCATCCATCAAAGCTACAGCATCATTCTTTATGGCACTGCATAACTGTAAGATACTGTCGTGTATCAGATGTGCTGCATCTGGACCAGAAGCGTAACCACCTACATAAAGTGTTTGCATGTTCTTTTCCAGGCACCGTACACCAAACAAAGCAAACAACTGCCGCAAAGCATTCTTGATTTGAATGTCACTTGCTTCCGCTATTTTTTCAAACATTTTTTTGCAAAATGATATGCTGAAAAAAAAGGTAGCATGAGAGAATACAACTTTACACATGTTCAACTGTTTTGTACCTGTATATAAACAATTGCTAAATTCTTAGCATAAAACACTTGAGAATCGTTTTTAGCCAAAAAGGCTCTCTTTGAAGTAGAACCAGAAGTACTGCTTAGGAGTTGCTCATATTTTTCACAAGTAGATTTAAGTGAATAACAAATTAACCATTTAAAGGTGTTTAAAATACCTGAAACAATTCAAATATTAATACATGATGGTCCAAAATCACATCCTAGATAATTTATTTCCATATTATTCTAAATAATGTTATTAAATCCTATACATCCATAAATGAAAGGAGCATCTCTGTTTCAAGGATCCTCAAAGCATGCCAGCAAAGAATTTCATACCGAGCCTAATAAAAAATTTAGGCCGGCGACATACAAAGTGATTTTTTAAAAAGTCAATTGCAGCAAGCCTAGAAAAAAGCTATTCCGTCTGCAGTCAGCTGTAATGAGCTTTGAATGACATTTACCTGTATGTCAAACTGTGTGACAGTTCAGGTAGTTAAAAATTTTGGCCCAACAAAATGTGAAAATGAACAAGTATTTAGTTGTAACTGATTTGTAATTTATTAAAGTAAGTAAATTACAGGTTTTTCGTCAAGATTTCTTTCTTTCTATTACAATTTTCATATTGTCAGATTCTAAAGCTTAATATAGACGGGACAATCCATAGGCTACTGCAATTAAAGGTAAGTGTCCACTTGAGATAAAATCTCGAGAGAAAGTCTCGAGATTGGTCTCAGGGTGTTGTCCATTTGAGATCACTTGCGGTCTCGAGATAGGTATGGGAGACTCGACAGTGACTTTAGTCTCGAGACCAAGACAATTCAGTGTCGACTAGAGAGTCCACACGCAGCCTGCTGTGTGACTTGTTCGCAAGTATATGTGTTTTTATTTTGCAAAATTTTTTAATTGAGTATAAGATTGTGCAAAAACGGAAGATAAAAAAAAGAAGTGTTGGGTAAGGAAATGGGTGGATCGTCGAATTGACTTGGGAGCCGATTCAACTCTCGTAAATGAGTTGCGGTTGGCGGATGCACAGCAGTTTTATTCGTATGTCTGCAGTGCAATTTGAACTGCTTTTAGATTTAGTAAAACACCAGAGTGTCCTTGTCCGCCCCAAGGTTTGATTAATATAAGCACACGGCCCTGTTTAGGCGGGCATGGCCTACAAACAAATATTGTTCAAACTTCTAGAACAAATGCTTGTAAAGGCAGACAAGCTACAGGTCGGTCCTTACCTCATAATGCTGGGTGTAGTTCCCAAATGACGACACGGTCTAAGCCGAAAGTAAATTGTAATATTGACATAATGTAAATTATTTTGAAAAAGTCAAATTATTATATTATAATTAATTAGTTAATTAATTATTAAATACACGCTGTTTGTAGTGATAGTGTATTGATACTGATAGTGCTCTCAGAGCTCTTCCAACATTGACGGAAGACTGGAGACTGGATCTCAAGAGCAGGAATGAACATGTCCACTTGCGACACGTACAGTCTCGGCGACCAGTGACGGCTTGTCTCCGAGAGTGCTCTCAGGCCCATATACATTTGTGAGTCTAGTCTCGAGACTGCTCTCGAGACTATTTTGTCTCAAGTGGACACTTAGCTTAACTTTTTAAAAAATCACTTTGTACCTGCGACCGCGCCGCGCGACTTTGTCGCCGCGGCGTGGCCGCTTTGTAAAACATATATTCTTATGTGCAATGCCACACTTGCGGCAGCGCCGCCCCAAAGCCGCCGCTCGCCGCTCTTCGGTCGCAGCATGTTGCGTCTCCGCCGCTCTCTGCGACTTCGCCGCATATGATGTGATTCATTCATTAATCGATCTGTTCATACTTGCGGCAGAGTCGCTACAGAATTTGCAAGACAATTTTATTTTCTTGCGGGTATTATGTGCGTGAACACAATGTTCAACATAGAGAAATTTATTTTACTTGATGAATCAAAAGAATGCTTATGGAAAATCTCCAGTCGTGATTATCGGAACAGGGACAAAAAAGTGACTGCTTGGCAGGAAATTTGTGCCGAAATGTTTCCCGAACGGGAAACTTTAAATGATCAAAATAAATGTGAAAAAGGTAAGTTCTCTTCATTATGGCGTACACAATACAAACAATTTCAGTAGTGGTCAGTTTTGAAGACATGCTGCCACAGATAACTCTTGACAAACACTAATAAAATTCTACGTAATATTAATAAAGTAGCGGCGCCGCCGCAAGCTCAACTGTAATGTGAACAAATTTAAAACTTGTGCGACTTTGTCGCAGCGGCAAAGTCGCGCGGCGCGGTCGCAGGTATGTCGCCGGCCTTACTGTTGTAGATTTTCTTTTCAATTTTTTAAACATTTAGATCGACGTAATCGGCGGCGCCAGATATATTTCAAACTAATGTTTATAAAGTTTCTTTTATCTGTTTACTGTTATATTCTATTGTTTGATATTTTATACAGCATGCTGGTAAAAAAGCTTTTATCGACATATATAACTGCATTAAAATAGCATTAATTTCAATTTTGGAAAGTTGAAATGGATCTATTATTTTATTCTGTTAACTTTTTAGAATTTCTGAAACTTGTCAAATTGTTCTACATTTTACAATTATTTTAATTTTTTTAAAATGCTAGACGTCTTTACTTCAATATTGTTTTATAAAAGTTATAGACGTTAAATAAATAAAAGCAGGTAAGTTGCTGTCGACTGATTGAAACGATTATCCGTACACCTACCGCATTGTAAATTTGTTCAAATAATATTTTCCATTATAAAGGCTTTAGATAATGTAAAAGGGTTCGTTTACCTGCAGAGGGTATTTATAACAAGCCTTGAGGTGACTAGGAACGTAGATCTTAACTTGCTTGAATGTTGCAATATTAGTTGCATACTCTGTAGGATTTTGCGACATTACATCTGAACGTGATTGTACACTATCGTAAGCTTTGTGTAAATCAACGAAAGTTAGATGTAATGACCTGTTATGCCAGATCAACTTTTCACCTACTTAATTGTTTCAGATTAAATATATTATCGAGGCAAAATCGGCCCGCTCTATACCCGCTTTGCTCCTCTGGTTCTACAAATTCTTCTTCTATTCGATTTTTACGTATTTTCCCGTATAATCGGCTTATTGAACTGATGACACTTATGCTTCGATAGTTTTTGCATTCTCTTTTATTTCCTCGTTTAAATATGGATGAGATGTATGCCTCCTTCCATTTTTCAAACAACGAAACGTAACAATATACTTCTACAAAAATAATAAATACCTTTGTTAGTAAAATTTTATACGATAAATTTTTTATTTTTGTTTGTAAGAAGAGAATAGTTCGAATAGCCGGTAAGCATACGAGGGTAGTATCGATTCCGGAGCGGGTTGGAATTGGAACAGACATACGTTTGAACCCGGAACAAGTCATAACTTTCCTGAAAAATGGGGTTCCAATATCTTATCTACTAAAAACCATATGTTAAAAATCTAAGCGTTCGATATTTATTTTCGCTCTTATTTGAGTAGTTTCTTACCTAAAATTTTAAATTTGTTATTTTTAAAATACGTTTAATCTACTTTAGACACCATCATAAATATTTGATTTAAAGTGATGGTATACGTTTATCCGACCTTGTTCATGTTAATAACCGACCTTAAAAGTGTATCACTTACATCGCCATTCATCGATCCTTTAATAAAGTGCTCGTGCCTTTCAGTGCCCAATTTCTAATGGTATTATAAAACATCGCGAATGTAAAACCATGCATTCCCGCCGCGCTAGGGTCCAGCAAAGATAAACATTCCCAGCTAGCTACTTCTTTAGCGACATTGTCTTTCGCCTCACAAAGAATTTTTTTGTCTAGCGCTTTTAAAATAAACATTTTTTGCATTGTGGCTCTCCTCAGCTCGTCCAAAGATGGAGTCTGCAGATTCTGTTCGAACCATACGGGGTATTCTTGCAGTGCCTCATATAGGCGCTTCTGAAAGATGAACCAGAAAATTATAAAACAAAGAGGTTTTTAGTTAATTCTAACCTTGAATTCCAAACCTTCCTCTGTTTCCAAGAATACTTTCAGTTGTTTCCAATCAAACGACGCTAAGTTGCGGTAGGTACTTATCCAAGGGCCCAGGTGGAAAATCTGACAAGTATTGGGCCATTTGGGCTTATTACTGCTGACCGATGCGTAGGTATTTAAGACTAAGTCATTTATAAATCTAATACGCTTTTAAGCTTACTTTAATTTATAAAACAAATTTTTTAAGTGGTTCTGACCTTACACAATTAACATGTCTGTTTTATTATGCATTAATCATGAAAAAAACTAAAATACAAGAAAAATTACTTGAAATTTAATTCAAATCAATTCGGTGATAAGGTAAATAAATATTTGCATGGTTAAAATTGCAGAAATAAATCTCAAACATACTGGCTACGTTTTGTTATGTTATTTTCAAATTTGCCGCTTTATAGGGATTAATTTCTTAATTTAATTGCCGCTTCATAGTAATCGAAATTCTGTTTTAATGGCCGTTTGAATGTTGGTCACAATTTCGCCATTTTGTTTGTCTTAGAAATTGAGTTATGGAAGGCCGGTTCCCTTAAACCTTGAAAGTTTCTTTTGTGAGCTGATTTTCTGTCGACCAAATTCTCGGAAGTGTTGATCTCGGCAGTCGCACGTGTTAATTTTTATTCCAAAACTTTTGCGTAACATTTCAAGATATAGTGCAATATTTTTTGGGAGGGTGGAGATTCCCTTTTCGTTTTTAAGTCAGTCAATTTTCAATCTCTGATGGCTCCGGTTGCCCGAAAACTCCATCAATCGGGAATCGTAATTATGTTAAGTGCTGCAGGGGCGGCTTTTGGGTTTTTTTTTCGAGGGGTATCCGTTATATGTGTTCCGTCTCGCTGTTGTACCAAGGTGTATTTAACAGACCATCGGCCACTGCCGGATTAATAGGAAGCACTGGATTTATTCCCAGGAAAGGCAATTCCGTGTGAATTGGCCGGTTATTTTCGAAGCCCAGCTCCCGTCGCTCTGAGGCTATTTTGTTTTGCCATCAAGGAGTCCCGTCTCTCGTTTCAACGCTGCCCAGAAGGACGTTGTCTTCCTTTATTTTCTTGGCCCTGCAATTGGAAATCAACCCTCCCAGAATTGTGCCTGCCTCGCAGCGAAAGTTAAGGTAAAACAGACCAGTTTTTGTGTGTGGTGAAACGAAACTTGCGCGCGACTTGCAAAATTTGGCGGAATTAAACTTTGTCTTGTTAAACCAAAAAAAAAGCGACCTTCAGTCGAAAATCTTTTTTATTTGCACAAATATCTGTAAAAAGGAATTTTGTTTATGCTGTATTTTTCCTGTAAACTCTACACCACCGACCACGCAGAATTAATACATTTTAAATACCGTGGGCCATGGGCGGCGAGTCTCCTTTTTTTTTGAACGTTCAAATTATGCTGTTGTAATTTTAGAATTATCAAATCACTTTTGCTTGTCATTTTTGTTGTACCGTCGTTACCAATAATTTCATTATATGTGTTTTAAAATTTACTGCCTCTTTTATTTTTGTGTAAAAATTTTGCAAGCTCCAAATATATATAGGAGGAGGCACAATCACGGTAAGTTCCATTCCCGTAAGCTGTTGGCTTCTCGGCCTTCCACGAGAACCTACAATCAGCTGGATTTGGAAGGTGGCGCCTATTTATTTTGACTCGCCCTGTACACAACTAAAGATTTTTTCCCATAAGCGATTCTCACGAACTCCCCCTACTCATCTGAGCTAAGCTGTAGGCCTTTTTCCATCAAGTTAGTTACGAATCGTCGAAAAAGCATGATTGGCCGGTAACAGTTTACAATAATAGATCATTTATATAATGCCCAGCGTGCTAAGGTATTTGTTCAAGTGAGCATGGCCTATTAGGAGGCTTAACCCTAGAATGGTAACGTGGCGTCACGGGCGACACCGCGCTTTTTAATTTCGCTCTCAATTGCACATGCGTGACTTTGCGGGGGTGTCCTATTCAGTACCTTTCCACTGATTAGTGCTCTGTCGACTGTGTTAGTGGCGTTTTCGTTATTGCTTAAATTTTTATAAATTTACGTTCTGTGTCACATACGACGCCACGTTACCATTAGTGGTACAATTTGTATGTTGAATAAAATGGCCTCATCAAGGAAGGCTTTAACGCAAGTCGAATTGGAAGCAATTATTCGTGATTATGAAGATGGCGGTAGTGAATTAGATAATTTATCAGACATTCTGAGTGAAGCAGATGACGAAAGTGAGGATGCAGAATCAGTTGATAGCGTTCATTCAGACAGACTTTCACAACGGTAGGACAGTGAGTCAGAAAGTGATTCAGATCAAGGGACGGCCCTACCAAGGAAAGCCATTTACGGGAAGAATGGCTATAAATGGCACGCTTCTCCTTTTTATTCAAAAAATACCAGAACTGTTCAAAAGAGTATTGTAATACGTTTACCTGGACCAAAGGCGAGTGCTTCTAAAAAAGCAGAAGAGATATCAACTTGGAAGTTATTTTTACAGAAGAATAATGACTGTATTACTCAATACACCAATGATGAAATTACAAGGCAATCCACCAGGTACAATAGTAAGCAAAGGTTTGTAGGTGCAACCAACAAGGAAGAAATTTTGGCCTTGCTGGGTCTTCTGTACATGAGTGGAGTTCTAAAACAAAGCACTGTAAACACTTGCGAGTTATGGTCGAGACAAGTTGGGCCTGCCAATTTTTAGAGCAACTATGTCACAAAAACGTTTTGAATTTTTGGTGAACTGTCTTCGCTTCGATGACAAAGCAACAAGAGTGGACATAAAAAGCGAAGACAAATATTTGCTCCTATTAGGTTTTTATGGGACAGATTTATTATAAACTGTGGCAGTAATTACACCTCCCGGAGAATATGATACAGTAGATGAGCAGTTACTCAGTTTTAGGGGTAGGTGTCCCTTCAAAATATATATTCCGAACAAGCCCAACAAGTACTGAATTAAAATTGTTATGGCTTGCGACTCTAAAACAGATCTGGCTGAAAAACTAATGGCAAAAAAGCTTACAATGGTTGGGACTTTGCGGAAAAGTCCCACATTCCCCCACAGTTTTTAGCAAAAAAAAAACTGCTCCTTGTTCCGACTTTGTTTATGACCAAAACAAAATCTTAGTTTCTGTTTCGCCAAAAAAAGGCAAAATAGTTTTATTGTTGTCATCTTTCCACACATATGGACGATATTGACAATGAAACACAAAAACCGGAAATTGTACTCTTTTACCACTCAATAAAAGGTGGAGTGGACACGTATGACCAGTTGTGCCATTCTCAGACAGTGGCACGTAAAACTCGTCGGTGGCCACTAGGAGTATTCTATGGAACGTTCGATTGAGCGGAAATCAATGCATACGTAGTTTTCAAAAATAATAAGATGAAACAGAATCCCAATCAAAAAATACAACCAAGAACAGAATTTGTGAAGAACGTAGCTACGCAACTGACAATGCCACATCTTCAAAACAGGCTTAGAATTCCAACTTTATCAAGATTTTTACGTGCGCTGATTTTAGATATCTTAGGCGAAAAAAAGATATAGTGCCAGAAAATACTACAAAAAATCTACGTCACAACAGAGATGCCACTTTTGCCCTACATGCGTCAACAGAAAAGGACCAATGTGTACGGTGTAATGGTGCCATATGTTCTGAACACAGACGGGCTATTTGTCCATCCTGCACAGAGGAGATTTAAATTTTAAGTACTTTGTAAAACGCAATAACAGTATTAAGTATTTGTCAATAAACAAATTATATTATTTTCCTTCTATAGCTCTTTAAAACTTGAAAACTGGACTGGTGTCGCCCGTGACGCCACGTTACTATTAATGTACCAGAAAATAACGTTACCATTCTAGGGTTAAGCATGACTTTCATGTCTGTCCAGATTTTTCTTTATAGTGAACTTTGAGGAACTCAAAAGGTATACTCGCAGCTCGCTAAGGTTCCTGAAAATGTTCCAAGGAGCCCATTTGGACAATCTGACCACAGCGTTCAGTTTCTTCGAACCCAATATATTCAGGTATCCAGCAATATGCAGATTTCTGTTATCCTATGTTAGTGTCTGTAGTTTTTCTAGCGTCCAAACATTAGTATAGAAGCGATAGCATACCATGGGCACTGACAAAAGAAAGTCACTGTTGGTGCATTCCCACAAAGATACGTGTCGCTACAAGGGTCATTTGAGTTACACACCGGACCCCTCAGCCCCTATTCAGCCAGGAACAAGAATGTAAGAATGAGAAAGACTAAGAAAATAGGATAATGCGAGTTCGTACATGATACTGTCCCAACATCCGGAGTTCAGCCCTTGCAAATAAATTTAACAAAAAAGGAAGACTACAAAATTTCAACCAACCACTTATAATAAAATAAGGAAAGTCAAAATCTAAAAAGACTTTTCAAATGCCATTTTCACATAATCTTCCCTTACATCTATACACTTAGTTCATCTCTTCAAATCCTTTTCAATTTCTTCGTGGAAAAAAGTTTCTGGTCTCGTGTGTAAAGGTGGAAATCATTTGGTGCCAAGTCAAGACTATATGGTGGACAGTGTTGAGAATAAGTAATTTGACACTGTGTATGAGAGTAGGTAATAATGTATAGTCCATCTCACCTAAGAACTCCGATGAAATTTCTGCGTGCAGCGTCAACATGCAAGTGCTGTTATCTTTGCATCTCTGTCAGCGGCTCACTAAGCGCTGTTTCTCAGACAGAGATCGGATGTCTTGCGCACATGAATTCAGTGCATCATAACGGGCAAAGCTTTTAGTGAGGGGCTAATGATGTTAGAGCGAGATGGCTTGTGCTTGCCCATATTTTAGCTTCATTCTGCAGAAGCCCAGCGAGTAGAAAGCAAACGTGCGGTTCTCAACAAGTATTAATGAATATTGTTCCATTACTAATAATACGTAGTAATAAACATCAAAATCTGAATGCGGTGTGCACGTTTGTTTCCAGGATTTATTTATTTATTGATACGTTTTACAAATACAGCATCTTTTATTTACAAGTAAAGGCAGGAGACATCACATCACATTATGTTTAGAACCGCTGACCATACTAGTAATCTTGATTCATACGAAGCGTTGCTACCTCAAAGTGACCTTGAAAGGAGTTCTTACATGATATAGACTATAAGTAAGATGCATGGAAACCAAACTCCACCCCCTTTGTATGGTGTTGTCCCTTCCTATCATTTACATTGTTGACCGAAGGACAGAAAAATGTTGACCGCTAGATGGCAGCAGGATCGCTAAGGTACCTCATATTTGGCAGCACTCGTCAAATTTTATGATATTTTGACTGTGAAAATACCGGTTAAAAGTAAGAAGATGAAGCAATGTCTATGTTAAGCTAAATTTCTTTATAACTTCTGTATTTGAGTGTGTTATTTCTTAAATAAATATGCTTTGAACCATCGTGTGTCGTTTACTAGTAATGGATATAATTAGAAAATATCTATTTTAAGTATCGCGTACTTTATATAGCAAGTAGCAAAGAAGAATGTTGCTTGAGTAAAGGTTCACACGGTATTTACCATTGTCCTGAATTTTTGCATCTACCTATAGCAGGTCGAATAGACAAGGCAAAATCTCTAAAACTATGTTCAAATTGTCTTAAGATGAATCACAAAGTTCACAGATGCAAGGCTCGTCCCTGTAGACATTGCAATCACAAACATAATTTGCTGCTTCATGAAACAATGGAACAGGAACCCGCAGACGAAATCTCAAATGTAGGTTCCGTAGTTACTTTCGCTAATACTAATAACACGGCACAGGTCTACCGCACAAATATTAGTAGTAGCCCACGGGTAGTGGCAAAAATGTAGGATTTTATTCGATGTGGGTTCACAAATGAATTACAGTACCAAATTCGCTATTGATGGTTTAGGCTTACCCACAAATAATGTTAATTGGCCGATAACGGGTATCACCGCAACCAGTAGTAACGCAAAAAGAAATTAAAATTCAGTTTAAATCACTTGTTATGTTCGTTTGAGTTTTGCCGCTTAGCCTTTGAAAGTTTCCATCTGTTCCGTTTGACGTACAGACTGTGTAAGTCTGGATTTGCCAACAAAAGACAGTTCTTGGAACTCTTCGCTTGCAGGTGCACCGAAAGCCACACGTGCAAGGAGATTTTTCTAGAACAATTTCGTTGGGTGGGTGTTTTTGCGGCCGGGGAAGTCAGTGAACGCTAGCATCTGGAAGTAAACGGATGTGATTTTTGGAAACCGGGCTGTTGGCTGCTTTCTTCTGCTAAATGAATTTATTGTTTCGTTTTTTGCCTTAGGCGAAAGAATCTTCGACTTGGGTCGGATTAAAAGTATTAGCAGATTGTCAGCTTTTTGTAAAAACAATTCAGTGAATTTGTTCTCTCAATTTGTGTCGAAATACAAGCTTTCAACCTCGTGACAGTCTCCTTTGAGAGATTGTAAGTGACCATTCTGTGCAGCGGCGGAGTTTTTGGCATTTGAAGTTCCCGTCCTTCTTTTCTTCGTTAAAGAAAGTCTTAAACGGCCTACAGACGATACGATCTGTTGTACAATCCGTCGTACAACCCCGTTTGGTGCGACGGTTTGAACGACGGTTGCATCGTTAGTAGCGTTGTAGTACAACTTGTAGTACGACGCGGTCGTATCGGATGGCAGTATGGAGCTTCCATAAAATCTGTAGTACAACCGCCAAATTGAACGACAGGTTGCAACATGTAGAGGTTCTTACGACTTGTTGATACGATATTTAGTACAATTTGACACCTCTCCCGTATAAGTGACAGATGCTGTAATTACTTTGTTTTTTAAAAATAATAATAATATGATTTAAATTCGCCATGGACGCGAAACATACAGGGAATTTTTCTTTTTATTATACATTGCCTATGTATACTTTTAAAAGAAACGCGTCAATTTCGCCTATTGTGTATGCAACCAACTATACCGACAACTAAAAATCAGAAACAAACGTCACTATAGTTGTGAATTACTGGAGTATGAAGGTTATGTTGATGCAGTGTTTATATTAAATAAGTATTTCACCTTGTAGGTATATAGGACACGGATGATGACTTATTTATTAAATATAAAAATCGACAGGATGGTTCCGTAAGGTCCGTGCACATTATATTTCTTTTGTACATACAAAACACATACATAAGCGGCAGAATGGTGTAATGGCCAGCATACCTGCCTTCTAAGCAGGTGATCCGAGTTCAATTCCCGGCGATGGCAAACTTTTTTTAATTATTATTATTCAACGTAGCATAAAATAT